>RJWT010035195.1:0-13524 GCA_004365215.1 Cuniculus paca
CATCTAATTCTGTATCAGAATGTAAATTATTCCATGTTTGGTAGACAAAGAAATCCTATGACCTGAATATTCTTGTGCTATCATAGGTTCAAGTATTTGTCTTTTCAGAAAGAATATATGTTGCTGATTTGGACAAATATTTGGACAAAAATGTACATGAATTTACTTTAATTTTTGTGCCTGCATCTTTCCATATAAACAGAATTATGCCAGAAATAATACTTGGCAAATTTATGTTTTTATTCAGAAACTACTCAGCATGTTCTTATCTAAACAAAAAAAGGAAACCATTCTGGCCTGCTTAATACACTTGAGATAAAACAAGAGAACTACTCTGCATTATACAGATGTAAAAAGTGCTACTATTGCTGCTACCTTGGATTATAAACATAGACAGGATATGTCAAAGATTAATTAACAAGAGGACATAGGACCAATCTTAAGGTAACCTTGGTGGAGATTACGACACTCGTTACATAGCAGCTTTCTATCTAACATTTCAAATAGTTCCAGGCAGTGCCTGTCTGTGACATGTTGGGAGCAGTAAAATCAACTCTCAGTTGGCATGAAGTAGAGCACTTGTGCAGTACACACTGCAGGCAGCACTGGCCCACCAGTGACCACAATCAAAGGAGAGAGAGGAGGCCAGCTTTCCTGAAGACACCATGCTCCTACCTTGGCAAGCAAATTCGCTGGGTCTCACTGGAAAACCACAGCCTTGCTCCGCGCAAAATGATGAGTCTTCTGTCCTTGCCCTGGGAACTAGGCAGCAGAACTCAGCCCTTCCACAACTTTTTAAAGAATCCAAGCATACCAATCACTTTAGGAGTCTTTTCCAAGATTCCTGGAGTCCACTTGGCTCACAGACCTGAGAGAAATGCATGTTCTCTGAGTAGCAGTTCTGTTCTTAGACTCCTGTTTCATGGCCATCTTTCATGATTTGTGCCCTCCTTGCTGGTTATTATTGCTCTCACTTCAAAATACTTGCAAATATATTTTCCAGATTCTCTCAAAGCTCCTCCTTAAGAGTAATGGAGGTCAATAAACTGTTCTCTATATAAATACTTTAAAGTAGAGACATCCTGCATAATGAGAATAAGTTGAGTACAGAGATTGAGAACAAGATGTAGAAACGATCCCCCAATTGGGCATGATATGCATTCTCAATGTACCACGAAGTCTGTGCAGAATTATTGGTCCAGTTTTAAATAACATCTCTGAGACAATTTCCCAGCTTGCAATTGAATCCAGTGGGGATTCCTATGGACTGGAATAAGGAACAGAGTTCATAGAGCTGTATGAACATGATAAGCAGGCAGAACGCCTGCAAACTACCAGCACGAGGCAAGCAAGGACAAGAAGAGCTAGCCCTGCTCTGCCTCCCAGACTGGCAGAGATGAAGCTGGTTCTATACACGAAAGCTTCCCACTATGCTTAGTCTCCAAAGCCCAAGTTCCCTCTCCCCCCCACTATTGCCAGTCCTCAGTAGCAGAGGATCCCATTTCTGTTCTACTTTCCAGCTCCTCAAAACCCAGCATGAGAGGATGTCTTTGGAACACAAAACCAGAAACTTCAAAGTGGCAAGCTCATATTCTCTTCCATTACCCATAAGAACAGAGAAAGTACAACCCCAGTGTGGGGGTTCTTCGGTACCAGCACTGACTCCCACAGGCTGCCACAAATTCTTCCTGCAACCCCTCTCACAGTCACAGAGCCCTAGAGCAATGATGTTGTCATAGCAACCAAGAGACAGTGAAGAGCAGAATGGATCTTATCACCCCACAAGTGGTGCTTCAAGTTTTCCATCTCATCACTCTTTCCATGTGACAAACTGCATCATTAAGAGGTCCCAGAAAGTAATTAATTACAAAGTGATGCCCCAAATCAAAGCTTGGCCCTGCCAGAACCATCTGGAGGACACAGGAAAAGCCAGTTTCAGCTATATATTCTACAAATTTAGACTGGGATGTGAGAGAGGAGCCCTGGGAGGGAGATGCGGAGAGGAGGAAGCCTGGAGGTCACCTCACTCAGTGTCCTCACTGCAGCCCTCGAAGGAGAGTGGAGATGAAAAATCACACAGTGTAACATCTGATTGCCCTTTTCAAATTCCCAGAACGAAGTGCTATGAATCAGCAATGTCCCCTGGAGTGTAGGAGAAAGACTCCCAAGACAGCGGCCAAAGGCCCCCAAGGTCTCAGGAAATCTATTTATTTCCTGGTTCAGCAAAGGCAGTAAAAGAGTGAGAAATTGGGATAGCTAAATCCTTTAGGTGCAAATTATTTTACTAAGGAACTTATTTCATATAATTTGATAAATTCTGGGTTTTGTTACATGTCTTTTTTTTTTCTTTGTGTTTTTTTCCCTTACTGTTCTCAAAACAAAACTTTTTTTTAGGTCTCCTTATTTTTAGAGGACAAATGGGAAGATCTGTCTTTCCATGACTCGGTTAGGAAAGCTCAAGTCACAGTTCTTTAAAAGGCCAGGTGTAATAGTCTCAGGGATAGAACACTGATGGAGGGGACACTGGAGGAAGAATCCTACTTCCCCTCATCTTTTCAGTGCAAATGGGCACAACTTCAGAGATATCTAACTGGCAGCAAGTACAGAACATAAATACATATCATATAACTATGTATCATCGCAGTGAGAGCTGAAGCCAGGTAGACTGTCTGAAAATGAACAATTTTATTTAGTTAAATAAAGGGTTTACATTTTGATAATCTCTGCTACATTACTCTAGCAAGCCTACGAAGGCAATTGCAGCTGGAAGTGTTATTCACAAGGTCTTCAAAAAACATGACATCCAATAAAAGCATTTGCAAATACATTGTTGAGAGCAGAGTTACCTTAAGGGTAAAATATTCTCACTGTAGATTACAGAGAGACTTCTTTCTTTTTTATTTAACTGTGCAAAGTTAAGTTTCAGGTGTACCATAGGGAGAGGGGTGAACTTGACTCACTGGGGGCAGAGTCACAAAATTGAGTTGGTAATGGCAGAAGAGACACAAATAGGGGAGAAATCTGCTCATTTTCTTTCTTGCCCCAAAGCAAAGAAATAGAATCTGGCCCAAAGGACTGGGCTGCAGATGGTGGAATAGCACAGCATATGTTCCGCAAGTTCTTCCAAGAACCACCTATATCTTGGCACTTAAAGACTTCACAACAGAGAAAGTGTGCTGATAATTTATATATTCAATATGTGTTCGTGTGTGTACATGTCTGACATTCACACACATAGCCAGCGTGCTGCAAACGGCACCAGTAAGCTTAGCTCTCTTTCTTATGCTTCCCTTATTCCTAGCATTTCGGTACTCCTAGATTTCTCCCATCTTCAGCCTTGTTCTTGGGAAGTGTCCTCAGTCAAGTTCTTGCATGTCTAGAAGACTCCAAGCTTCTTACAGAGGCCAACTGCTAACCCCACTTATGTGGAAAGAAAGGTCTTTTCCTCTTATTGAAGAACTGGATGCATAAGTAAGCATGAAAGAGAGGGTCATTTATTGACCTCATTGAAAGAACTCACAATCTAGTTTCTGTCTCCCTAAGGTCAGGTACACTAATGTAGATATGCTGGTGTGTGCACACCCCATGAGTAAGGAATCCTTTTATATTTTCCATCTTCTTCAGTCTTTAACCTCTTGTAGCCCTAGCAAGTAGGATAATGGATACCAATTCAGCATAACCAAATAAATAAAGAAAGTGACTTCAAGAGCATCCTAGGTGCAGATTGTTGACCCTCTGGTTTTAGAGTTATGATTTTGATTACAGTTCTCAGAATCCATGTTTCTCAATGGAATGGAAATGTAATTCATTTTATATTTGTTTCAGAAGAAGTTGTATCCTGTCATTATTATCTTTGTGACTTTGAAGGGGCCGTTTCATCTTATATGACACTCTAGAAAACACCCCCAAGATTCCCTGTCTGCTTCATGTTTGCATTTGTAGTGATGAAGAAGAGTAGGCAACAGGTTCACAAAGCCAAGGATCTGTTGTTAGCCAATTCTTGCCTGCAAGCTGTATGCATGGCAACCCCTAGGTCCTTCTCACAGATATGCATGGCCACTCAGCTCACGCTTCTCAGACCTATGCATGCACCTTGTCATCAAAACACTGAGCGCCATCCCTGTTTCCACACAGATGCATCTGTGCACAGAAATGCACACCCTGCATGAAAATACAATCCTGACACGTATTTATGTATGTGTTTTACACACAGCTAAACCTTGCTAATTCACAAGCCTCTCTGGTTGGCAAATTACTGGTGTATGCAGAGTAGAACTAAAACAAATGATCACAAAATCAAGGCTAGCCCATTGCCAAACACATTCTGTTCTTTTGCTTAGAGTTGTACTTCTTCCTTAATTTATGATAATCCTACCCACGCTGCAAGTGAACGTACTGTGGTTCATAAATGGAGTGCAATCTACTACTCCATCTTGGCTGGGAAGGAAAACAAGACGGCCAGGTTTTTAAACGATTCTTTAAAAAACAAAAATTACAGTTTTGCCACATATTAATGTGAGACTAGTTGAGATTCCTCCGTTTTATATATATACACACATATATGGCATTTGGACAGCCATATGTACTCATAATGAAGTACCAATTTTCTGGCTTCAGTGGCTGCATGTCCAAGGGTTATGTTCTTTGCACCAACCGTCCTTTACTCTTTCTATGTCTCCCTTTATTCCAGGTTGGATTGCAAAATCCCACATTGAGTACTTCTGAGCTTCTTCTCTCTTCCATAGTTTCTTCTTCCATGATAGGAAGTTGTCAAACACTTCTAATGTCTCTGTCTATATATAAAGTTATAGAATTCAGTACAAACTCTCTACACAGGATTGCCACACCAACCACTCCTTCCTCCAACTTCTAGCAGCCTTGCCTATACCTATATTCTATTTTCTTTAATTCCCTAAGTCTTCTCCAGTGTGTTCAAATCTATATCAATTTTTCTTAGCCTGAATTTATTTCTTGACTAGGAACAGGTCATAATTTATTTTTCCTATGTATAGCATTTCTGATAAGTGGGATGTATTTTGACCTACTGGAAAACAAAATAAATCCCCATCACCTATGAATCCCAGTCAATTTACAGAATAACATTTTTACACCTTGTATAAAGACATAATTTACATATAGAATAGAGAATAGATAATAGGTGTTCAGCTGGTTGAATGTTCAGAATTTGAATATATCTGTGTGAAAGACCACCTGGCTCGAGAGAAAGAATATCATCAGCTCAACAGAAATCCTCCTCTTGGCCAATCACGTGGCTATCTTCAACGCCAGGAGGAAATGGAAAACTATCTTATCTTCTATTACAACCAACTAGTTTTGCACGTTGTGAAATTTTTATAAATGAAATTATGAGATACTAATACTTTCATTTCTTGTTTTCTTCAGTAATCATTATATTTGAAAGTCAACCATAATATCACATGCAGTTGTGGTTCAGCAATCCTTGTTGTAGTTCAGGATTGTATTATGTAAATAAATAAAATAGAATGTACCTATGTTGGTGGACATGTGATTAATTATGTATTTCATGGTAATATGATTTGTTCTACTGTGCATGTCTTGTGGTGAATATGTATCTGAATTTAACAGAAAAATTCCAGAAGTGGAATTGTTGAGTCATAGGGTATGCATATGTTCACAAGATTAGGTATTATCAGACAATAAGCTAAAGTGCTTGTAAGAATTTACTTCTTCATCATAACTGAATGAGTGTCCCAGTGGTCCACAGAGAGTGTTGTTTGTCTGTTGTTTAACAATTTTGGCAGTAATCCAGTGATAGCACATTGTGATTAATTCCCATTTCCTGGACAGCATATTTTCATGCATTGATTCACCATTCGGAATCTGTTTTTGTGAAGTATCTAGTGATTATAACTTAAGCAAAGTTCAACTTGTTTATGGACTACTTAGAAATCCTCATTTGAAAATTTATTGTGAAAGCTTCTGCATGTTTTTCTCTTGTTTATCTACCTCATTCTTATTGATTGGTAGTTCTTTACATATTCTAGGTGGGAATTCTTTTTGGATAGATGTGTCATGATTTTCTTCTAGTTTTCTCTCTCTTAGTAGCTTCTTTCGATGATTTATAATGAAATCACAATCATAATACAATTCATCTATCATTTTTACTTTTTTTACTTAGCACTTTTTCTGTTCCACTTAAAGAACCCTTCCTGACTACAAGGCAGAACATTCAAGATCTTTTCCTCTATCTAGTTTGACCTGTAGAACATACTACTATGAAGCAGGCAGAGGAAATATGCCCACATTGAAGAAAAAGAACACTGACCTAAAGAAAAACCTAAAACTGTTGATAAAGCAAGTCTTCTAGTTCTAACATGTTTAGTGTCTGAATATCCTGGAAATTTAATTACATCCCAATCTCCTGTGATTCCTTGAATTTAGTTACTGCTTATGACAAAACTGTACATCTCTGTGGGCTGAAGTGATGCTGGTTGGAAAATATAAAACCAGAAAGAAAGTAATGGTTATGAAGATTTATGGGAAATAATTGACACTAAAATATGATGCTGTTCTTATTTCCTAAATTGAGACCTCTTCTCTGCAGAGGAGGTGAGAAAGTCTTAAGGAAAAGCGCAAAGTTCACTTTTCTCTTACCACTGAATAAGGCAGAGAGGAGAGAGGTACATCTTGTACTTTTGGTTCAATTACACTTAAATAATAACAATAAAATATTAAGAAGGAGACAAAAAGAAAAAAAAAACAACAGGAAAAAGAGGGAGAGGTACACATCGAGCAAAATGAATCAAGAAAGAGTAATTTAGAGGAAAGCCGAGGGTTGTAATGAATCAGAGACAAGGGAAGGGAGCAGGAATGGAGAGCAGAGATGAAAGGAAAACACTGAGAAAGGAAAAGAAGACAAGGAAAATTTAAAAAGGAAAGAAAATTGAACAGAAAGACGTTATCATCCCTTGACTCTCTGATGATGATCATGTGGATTCACTTCTTTTATAAACTTGAGATAATAATACATACCTCATTTAGTTGCTATTGGAATAAAATGAGGTAATGGATTTAAACTTAGTTGCCCAATTTCCCTTCCCAACGTGGGGGCTAAAATTAAAAATGCGCTAAACAAATCTATTTAAAAAAATCTTCAACACTGGCCAAATCATGAAACTGATGATGGATAGTATATTTACACCTGCAGCCTACCAAGTAGAATTCTGAGTTTCACCATTAACAAAAATTGAGTTGACAACTCCTTGTAGATACGAATCCACTACATCTGGAAGTATCTGGCCTGGCTCTGTGTTTAACTTCAGGGATGATGAACAACCTTAGATTGAGTGCCAAAGTTCAATAACCAGCTGAGTTTCATTAATGCTTTTATTAATGATCATATTGCGCATTAAACAGAAAGAAAATTACTTTTCCTGATGACAAATAGGGAGATGTCATAATTGCCAGGTATAAAAAAATAATACCCCACAGTAAAAAAAATTAGAGAAAGGATCAAAGTGTAACAATTACCCTTCTTCAAACTCTTTGAAGAAGTTTCAACTACGAAAATTTCAGTGCAAGCACACACAGTCACATGTAAAAACAAAACAAAGCAAACAACATTGTATTACTCTAGTAGTGATGCTTTGTATTACATGTATTTAACATGAATATGGACTGAGGTTGTCACTCAGTGGTAGGGTCCTTGCCTACCATATACAAGACCCTTGGTTTAATCTTCAGTTAAGTGAAAAAAAAAATTCTTTAAAATGTGTAGAGATGCCCTGTATTTACTTCCTGTATGGTTACCATTTGTCTCCAGAATTGTATTATTCATTCATTCACTCAAAAAATCACTCATTTTTAACAAATACTCCTAAGCGAGCTGACCGGGTAATCAAGATGGAGAGGAGATGAAATGCTGCAGATCTTTCCTGGTGCTTAAAACCTAGTTCAAGGATTCATTCCTTGAAGAAATAAAGAGTTTGCAAAACTTATTGGGCAACTCTACAAGTAATGGGGATTATGACACATTCTTAAAAGAACTCTCAGAAGCCTTAGAAACCACATTTTCACCTCTACAAACATTAGAGCCAGGGCCTAACGCCTAGGGCAACAAAAATTCTCAATTACTCCTCTGTGCTCAGGGGAAGAATAATGCTGGATTATTCTGAGCTACCAAACAACAAAGAAATTTCATTGCCTTTGCTTTTTCTTAGGCTTACAAAATCTTCTTTCTCCTTCACTCTGCTGGCTGTATTTGATGATGATGGGAAAAGGGATTTTTAAAGACTAACAAAGTCAGGGGACAGTTTAAGAAAGTGAAACTGATGTGGAGGTGTCTCAATCAGAGGTCTAAAGTCTGCCACTGTATTTCAAAAAGTGCCATTTAAAAGAATTTTAAAGTGCAATTTAAAAATATAACATACACAGATACTAGGAAAATATTTAACACCTCAAGACAGATGTGATATTTGAAAAGAGAAGTGTTCGAGATAGAAAAATTGTACCCACTATGCTTTGAGACATAGTTAAAGAAGATAGAAGGACTTAAGGTGAGAGCTACAAACATTGATTCCAAAGGTCAGAGTTAGAGGTCTGATTAGCAACGAACCTCAATGATCAGGGCAGAAAAATCAGTCAGTCACCGAGTTCTGTGCAGTTTGGTAGTAAGGAGATGCTCTCTGAGGGGAGGTAGGGAGTGATTCCTCTCCGTGCAGGTGTCACAGGTGGTGAAGCCAGAGGGGTCCAACTTCCGGGCCATCCTCTCCTGAATCTCATACAGCCCCATGCCCAGAGATGCTATCTCCATGGCCTTTTCCCGGTGTAGTCCTGGCTTTCTAATCTCCTTGCAGGTAGCAAGAAGCCTCTGTCCTACTCTGAACAAAGCGCTGCCTCTGTCCTACTCTCCCCAGAAATCTCAGCCAACTGCCTGATTTGCAAAAGTCTGTAAGTTTAACATTGGATTTACCTTGGAACTTCTCGGTGGTGAAAAAAGATGAATGGAAAGAAACTGGAGTGGAAATTTGGATGATGGAAGCACAGTATTTGCTCAGATATTGCTGGTCTGTTTGCTTCATGCTGTTTTCGATATACTCCGCTCTCATTCCAGAGTACAGTAATGGCTCCATACACACTCACTATTATACTATTCTCTTATATTTAGACACCCACAGTACAAGCGTCCAAACTCTTCAGCATTGCACAACTGTCCTTCAAACTCTTTAACATTACTTCTTTCTACAAAATCACGTAATGAGTGTACTGTAACTCATCTTGTCATTCATTTGTTGGTAACTGACTTCGTCCTAATATTGCTTTATACTTTTTAAGCAAACATGATGCCTCTCAATGTGGAATTAGAATCCCTTCTTTTGATTCCCCAATGAAGTGCGCACCATATTATCTCCAAGGGGAACTAATTTCACTTTACTTAAAGTTCTGAAATAAGAATCAAATTCACAATAAGGATTACGTGATACAGAAATATCTTTTTCCAAGTGTTAAAATAAAATTTTCTAAGTTTGAGGCAGAGAAATCATATTGAAAATTCAAGAAGTTCTGGAAGAATCCACCAAGCTTGAAAGCCCAAAAGATTCTTTTTGTTTGTTTGTCTGTTTTTGGTTTTTTGCATTTTACAAGATTTCTTTGAACTGAACACCACTGACCACCACTTTTCCATGCTTTAATGCCTTGGTAAGTATGGTTGTGACAATTTCCTGAGACATTAACTGGCAAAACAGCTCTCACTTCCCTCTACTATGAGGTAGAAGTAGAGCGTCTACCTTTTCAAGAAAAGATTTCCTGATAATTAATTCACATTTCTCCTCAGTACCAAAATGGAAACACTGACATCTTGTTTCTTAACTTTCCACAAGGTAGTGGGCAAGATTTAGCTTAGGCTGGTGGTGTCTGCAAGAGTAATCTAGAACACTGAACCTTAAATGAAGTTCAATCAGTGTTTGAGGCCAGACTGAAGATTACTTGGAGGCCTTCTCCAGGACATGTCCAACAAAAAGGGTCACGCTTACTGGAGCCTTGTTGGCCTTGTCTCCACATGGCTGATATTATACAAATCATAACTGCAGGATTAATTTTATCCCTGCTAAGTATAGATTGCCAGCCCAGAATGCTAGAGCTTGGTATCATTCCATCACCCTTGCCGGTTGCTTGGTTCTGTTAGTAGGTTCCATACCTGTGACTGGCCTTATCTTTGG
The DNA here is from genome assembly GCA_004365215.1 of Cuniculus paca. Classification (NCBI taxonomy): domain Eukaryota; kingdom Metazoa; phylum Chordata; class Mammalia; order Rodentia; family Cuniculidae; genus Cuniculus; species Cuniculus paca. The sequence continues at coordinate 10,200 of RJWT010035195.1, forward strand.
CCCATTTGGACTGAATATTGATAACTACTTCAGAGACCTAGAAAGAGACCCTATTAATGAGTCCACTAAAACCCTAGCCTTCCTTTTCACAGAGCACAGTATAGCTTATTGTGATGCATCTTTATTTTCTTTTTGTCTTTCTCTAGTGTAAGTCTGTCTAAGGCCCCCAGGAAAAAAGAGGTGCTTGTCTTGGCCCCCAGGCTGTGCTTGTGGTATAATAGTGTGTGACATGTCATATTATACAGTAACTCCTAATTTATTTGACCTCCTCTACTCATCTAATTTGGCACTACTTGGAAGAAGGAATTAGATCTTATTTACTTTGTTATTATTCTTTTTTCAAACTCATGCCAGCATTGAATATTCTGCTATCTCATTTAGAAAAACACCATAAGAAAGCATATCCTTTAAATGTGTAGCTACAAGTACCTGTGAGCCCAAGTCCAATACAGACCTTCACCCTCAAGCCAAGTACAGCAGCACAATTCTCAGTGGAGAAGACCTGTTGGTGTAGGTACCCCTGGGCCAGCCCTTCAAGGAAGAGTCAGGATCATCCGTTCCTCAGTGACAGTCCAAGGGCATGCCATTCTCAGTGGCACAGAGTGGTGGGATACTAGCGTCTCACTGATTATGTTGAATTAAAGCAGGCTAAGCAGTGCTACAGGGATCCATCCAGAACAGTTTCAAAAATAATCAAAACAAAGGCTCTGTTTTCTTTCCTCTAAGTAATACTGACATGCCTATAGTTTTTAAGATATTAGAAAGAAAAAGAAAAGGAACCTTATCAATAATCAATAAAAAATTAGTGGATATCTTTCTTCTGGAATTAGAACACTGTAGCCCAAAAACCAAAACCTATTCTGAAGCTATTTCTCTTCACAATATCTACTGCTCCCTCAATTTAGTAGGAGCATACAGGCTTCCCCTAGAATATATCTTCCTCCATTCTTTATTATTTCCTGTGTTCTACTTAGCTTGCAAACCCCATCTCAAGTCATGTCTTGCCACGGTCACTACACTGAACTATCCAGGGTGCCTTTCTCTCAATTATCTGAGCCACACTTCAGCAAACAGCGTACCCATTGTCCAGACCTCGTTTTTTTATTTTTGTGTTTGTTTTGGTCATGGATATGTGTGTTTACGTATAGTATCCCTTCCAAAAAAAGCACATATCTTTTGAGAATAAAAGCTTATATTCATGTCCTAGGAGTGCTACAAAAATTCCTGTGCCCAAGTGGCTTAAAACAGCACAAGTGTTTTCTCTCACAGTTTTGGAGGCTAGAAATCTAAGAGTAAGATATGAGCGAAGTCATTACCCTCTCTCTCTGCAGGGTTTAGGGAAGGATTCATTCCACACTTTTCTCTCAACTGCTGGCATTACTGGTGATCATTGTCCTTCTTTGCCTTACATCTGGGCCACTCCAGCTTCTGTCCCTGTCCGCACACGGGCATCTTCTCTCTGTGTCTATCTTCGTGAGTCTTCTCTTGCCATTATAAGAACACCAGGCAGATTGGATTAAGGCCCATCCCCTGCAGTGTGACCATTTTACCTAAACCAATTATACCCACAAAAACCACACTCTCAGTTAAGGTTCTGTTTTGAGGTTCTGAGTAGCCATCAATTTGGGTAGGGAAGCACTGTCCAGCCGGTGTAAAACTGTGCTGTCTACCAGCTTTGGGTGTTTGGAATCTTCCTTCCTTTGGGCAAACTTGAGGACTCGCTGCTAATAATGACACTATTTGCAGAGTTTTCTTTGTGTGTGTGAGATGATGCACTGCCTCAGCGGGGGACCCTTTCTGCACCCACTGTGACACAGAAAGGCAGTAAAAGTACCCTTCCCAGAGGTTTGGATTCTAAGAGAAAGTCAATGACTTTGTTATGGTAATTGCTTTTGACCCGCTCTTCTCTGAGGCCACTGTAGGTAACAATGGACTTCACTTAAGCAAAGCTTTAGTCTGAGAGATCAGGAATAATTATGGAAGGAGGGTGGGGAGAGGAAACAGTCATGGAGAAGTCTCATCTTAAAGCATAGGAAATGTCAAGTTGGATTCACTCTGTGTAAAGGTCAACCCTAACATGCCAACCTTTTAAAATTTCATTTGAAGGACTGTGTTTAAAATACCATACCACAAATTTGCTAAAGAACCATTGGCTCTGGAAAAACCTTTTATATAAACACAGAATACAGAGATGACACATTAGAGAGCGGTGTTAAATAAAAACAATATAAAGATAAATACCCTGAATTTCCATGAAAACAAAGAAACAAGCACACAAAACTTGAAACATTCAGGAGAATGGTTAGGCAGAAGAGAAGCGAGCAAATAAACAACAAAAACAGACTGATTTTGCCTTTGGATAATTTGCTATCCAGGTCCAACTTGCTATTTATTGGCTTTGTGACATTCAGTAATCTCTTCCTTTTTTAAGTATGAAGTAATACTTGGAGTCCAGACTATAAATGATTAATTGTGAAAGAAGATATTGTAAGTAAAATATTTTGAGAAATCACAAATCACTTATAAATGTTTCTGCTGGTTTCGATACATTCCTGTTACATACTGTCTTAATGAGTTTTGCAGTTAGATATTGTGTCATTTTGAAATGGAACAGATTTGTGCGTGAAATATAAGCCCAAACTGGTTGCCGAGGAGAGACACTGAACAATAATTGGTGCAAAATTGAAAACCATAATCACAGGTTCAAATAGGATTTTCAAAGATGATCTAGGCAATGAACATACAAACATGTTCTTGAACACCTACTATGTGTAAGTGTTTTCCAACACTGTAGGAGAAGCAGAGCTAAAATAAAATCGATTTTAGCTTTGAACCACAAAGCTTAGAGTACAAACATACATTGTTTAAAAAATAAGTAAAATGCCAAGATAGCACCTAAAAAGTACAGAGGCTTGGATTCAGAAGAGCTGCGCAATTTAGCATAAGGAGGGATCCCCGTGTGTGTAAAGGTTAGACAGCAGCATCGTGAAAAGGGCTACAGAGTGGACAGCAAAGTCATGGTAACACTTTCAAGTCCGTATAATAAATACTTAAATACCTTGGATGGAATGGGGGTTGGAAGGTATGAGGATGAAGGAAGGAAAAGAGAAAGTATTTCTGTTTTGATCCAAAACATGTTTCAGTTTCAAGAACTTCTCTGTCACTATGGTGACTGATTATTCACAACATCAGTGTGGACCCTGTGTCAGACTGAAACAGAGTCCTAGTAAACTGCCCAGACCAAGAGGAAACATCTCTATGCTCTATTCCTTCCAAGCAGAACAGAAGATAAGGAATGAAAATGTAACCCACTCATCTGTCAGGG
>RJWT010035196.1:0-13514 GCA_004365215.1 Cuniculus paca
CTAGGAAGACAACATGATATTCACCCATGTGACTCTGAACCATTGCATCCATAAACATGATCCCAAGTTGTATCTATTTACCTATATGAGCCTTGAGGTTATCTTCCTTTATAGCTTAGTAGGTTTCTATTGTATAAAAATGTCATGTCTTTCTTATCCATTCTGCAGTTGATGGGCAAGCTACCCCTACTTTTTATTCTGGCTCTCTGTCACATAGAGCATTATTCTCTCTCCGTTGACTTTCAGTCTATGAATTTTCTTTCTAATTAAATGTGTGTCTTGTATAAAGCATATTAATGTATCCTGTCTCCTGATCTACTCTGCCTGTGTTTCTTTCTATTGGTGAATTGAGGCCATCTACATTAATGGTTATGGTCAACATGCACTGCCTTGTCTCTGCCATGCTATTTTCCTGCCATTGGCTCGCTACTTTTCCCCTCCAAATTGTCTGCCCTGCTTGATGATCCTCCTCTGCTGCTGTTCCTGTGACCGTGATCATTTTTATCCCTCTCTAGAATGTCCTTTAACAGTCTTTGTACGGTTGGCTTGGTGAATTCCTTCAGTTGATCTTTGCCATGGAAATATCTTGTTTCTCCATTAATTTTGAAAGACAGTTTTGCAGGGCACATCAGTCTGGGTTAGAAGTTGTTTTCTTTCAGGACTTGTAATACTTCAGCCTCTTTCTGACTTGATGGTTTGTGTTGAGAAGTCTGTCATGATTCTGATGGGTTTTCCTTTATAGGTGATCTGTTTCTTTTCTCTAACAGCTTTTAATATTCTGTTCTTGTTTTGAATTTCTGGGATCTTGATTATTATATGTCTCACAGAAGTTTTATTTTGGTTATGGCTAACTGGAGCTCTATATGCCTCACTTATTTGAATGTCACCTCCTTTTTCCATGCTTGGGAAGTTTTCTGATATTATTTCTGTAAATAGACTTCTGATGTCATTTGTGTTGACCCTTTTTTCACTCACACCTTCTATTCTTAAGTTATATTTCTTTTCACTGTCTTGCAGCCGTTGAATTGTTGCTTCCTGGTTCCTTGTTATTTTTAAGAGATCTTTCCTTTCATGATCACAAGCTGCAGATCTGTCTTCAAGGTTTGAAAGTCTATCTTCAGTTTCTTTCAAATGTTTTTGCTAGCTTTCAATGGAATTCTTAATTTCCTGGATATCTCTTTGTTTCATGTATTCTAAATCTCTCTTATATTGTTCATTCAAGATTTCCCTCATTTTCCTATGCTCCTCTATTTTTTTATCTATGTCTTCTTTAGCAGTGCTTAGGAATTCTTTTATTATATTTTTCATTTCTTCTTTTACCTGAGATAGTATTTCTGTTCTAATTCCTTCTATAGCCTCATGAAGTTATTTCTTTATTTTTGTTGCCATCACTTCAGAAACTTCAGGTGTGTGACTCCCGACCTCTTCTGTGTTTACATCTCCTGGAGTTGCTCTGCTTGGGTTGGAGTCTAGAGACGGCCTTTTGCTTCTTTGTCTTGACATAATCCTTGGTTCTTCTGGATAAGTGGGTAGTGGGGTCCCAGGCACTTCCTGCATTGGCTACAATTTCTCTGAAATGAACTGGTTCTTCTATCCAGTGCTAGCTATGAGTATCTGACAGTGGTCATTGGGTGCACTGGTGCAGGGCTGTCTACTGCTTTTTCCTAGCCTGCACTGGCTCCCTAATGACTGTTGGAGTGTGCATGAGAGTGCAGCTTGCCTCCACCTGTGGACCTGAGCTGGCTACTGATGGGGAACATCCTCGAAGGTCTCTGGGATGAGTATGGGGGTGGGGCTCAGTGCAGGCAGTTTCCACCTGTCCACACCCAGCTAGGAGCTGCTGGAGGAAGCTTACAGCAGTTCTGGTTCCAGGCTTATCCGACTCAACTCCACAATGGCTCCCAGTCTATCACTCTCTCCCATGGGAGGACTGAGTCCTCTGCACTCACTGCCAGCCAGTATAATCCTCTGCATCTGTTACTCCCCTCCACTGCCATGTCTGTTTGCAGAGGCCTCTGGGGTCACCAGCAGCCACCATCACCATGACCATACATCTCCAGGTTCCAACAGCTCCTCTTGCAGTGAGTATGGGACAGGGCTAAAGTGTTGCCAGCTACCGCCTTCTTCTTCACTTAAATTTTTCTTTTTACTCTCTCTGTGGGCTTCAATTCACACTTTAGATTCTTCTTGGGTCCAAGGGATCCACTTCCTTCCTTCTTGTCTTCCCCACAATGTTTATATTCCAGCAACTGGACTGTGTTTCTCAGAGAGGCTGTTTACTCTGTTGCTTACTGTTCCACCATCTTCCCAGAAGTCTCAACTACACTTTTTTATTAAGTTTATTGTTGCAATTTAGATATACCTAATGATCATATTCATCATAGGGAATTTGTACCTGTCTATAATATATCTTGATTCCTTTTTTTCCCAATTCCCTCCCCTCCCTTCTTTGCCTCTTTCCATCCTTATTTACAAAGCTTTGTTTCCACTGTATCTTTCTTTTACCTTCCTTTCTCCCTTCACCCTCCCTAGTTCCTCTTTCTTTTTGAACAGTTTCTTCCTGTTTGATATTATCTATTGTACATTTTGATCCTTATTTACTCTTTCAGTTTCTCACACAGGGAGACAGCATAATATTTACACATGTGTGTCCGTTATATTTCACTTAAGAGTATGGTCTCAAAATCCATCAGTTTAGCAATAAATGTCTCAAGATTATCCTTCTTTATGGCTGAGTAGTACTCCGTTGTACCAAAAAAAATAAAAGAACATCTTTTTTATCCATTCCTCAGTTGATGGACATTTAGATTGTTTCCAAGATTTAGTTCTAATATTTCATTGTTGATATTTTTGTCTAGTTGATCGGCCTTTTTGTGTCACTGGGGTATTGAGATCCCCCAATACAACTGTAGTACTGCTTATTTGAATTTTCATATCTGTTAGTATTTGTTTTATGTAGTTGGGTGCACTGATATTTGGTACATATATATTTATGATTGTTATCTTTTCTTCTTAGAATTTTCCCTTAATAAGTATGTAGTGACCTTTGTCTCCTTTGATCAGTCTTGGGTTGAAGTTTACATTGTCTGCAAATAGAATAGCTACTCCTGCATTTTCCTGGGTTCCAGTAGCATGGAATGTTGTTTTCCATCCTTTGATTTTCAGTCTTTGGATTTCTTTTTGAATTAAATGTGTACCTTGTATTCATGGTATTTTTAGATCTTGCTTCTTGATCCAGTCTGCCAATCTGTTTCTTCTGATTGGTGAATTAAGACCATTTACAACACTGATGATTTTAAGTGATATGTATTGGCTTATTCTTCTCATATTATTTTCCTCTTGGTGGTTCCCTGTCTTTCCCCTTTCTTTAATTGCCTGCCCTGCCTGATGACTTCTATCTATTGGTATTCTTGGAATTGTGGTCTTTGTTATCTCTTTCTAAAATATCCTTCAGAAAATTTTGGAGACCTAGTTTGGCAGTCATAAATTTCTTAGACTGTTCTTTTTCATGGAAGTATCATATTCTTCTATTGATGTTGAAAGATAGTTTTACAGGATACATCAATCTGAGTTGGAGGCTGTTTTCTTTTAGAGCTTGAAATACTGCATTCCAAGTTTTCATTGATTTGAGGGTTTGTGCTGAGAAGTCTGTCATGATTCTGATAGACTTTCCTTTATGGGTGATTTGTTTCTTTTCTCTAACTGCTTTTAATATTCCCCAACTATACTTTTTAAATTTTCAGAGTCTGTATCTCAATCTACCAAATCTCTTATATATAGCAAATAATTTGTTTGTAAAATAAGTAAATGCCCCTATGCTATTGTTTGACATGAGCATTTATAGGATAACATAAATTGGTGGTTCTAAAGTCAGCTGCTTAATACATTTATCTGGAAAGCTTTCAAAAATATAACAATTCTAATTTAATTATTTCTATGATGGGGCTTGTGCATTAACGTTTTTTAAATTCTCCCAAGTGATTTGATTGTATACTGTGAAACACTAGTTTAATTGCTGAGCAATTTTTATAATTCTGAAATCACAAAATGAGTGCTTCAAAACATACAGACCAAAAAGAAAAATTTCAAAAAGAAGCTCAATATTTAAGACTTTAACAGAGGAAAGACAACCATGATATACGCTGAGGAACAAATTCCTGAGAGTGATAAAAACAACAAAGGAAATGTGTTGCTATTGAAGTGATCAATCAGTGATTGTGATAGAAAGGAGCAAATTTCTGGAAATTGGCCACTGACTTGCCACTCTGGAAATTATTGCTGATTTTAGTTTTAAAAGAAGAGTTTTTGTAAGTAGATACAGAAAAGGACTTAAGAGTAAATCAGAAATGGTACTTAGGAGAAAGTAAACATTGATTGTGCTTTTGAGGTGAAGAGAAGGACCAGTCAATGGACAGAAGGTTATGGGTGGGTGTGTATAAAGACTTGGATACAGAAGATTTGACTACTGCTGTAGGCATGCAGCAAAGGGCTTCTAGAAGACATTTGAGGTGCAAATGTGATAATTAAAGAGTAAGGTTGCAGAGAAAACTAAAGGCAAGTGGGGCCTTGGTTCAGGTGGAAATGAAGGCCTTGAATAGAAGGGAAAATTTCAATTTTGGGACTAGGTGGATATAAGGAGAAAGATGTGGATAAGGATACATACAATTTTATAGGGGAATTGAAAGAATGTCTTATTTACTGAACTTTTGGGAAAATATATGAGGTAAGCCCATTTACTGAGACAGAAGGAATTTATTATGACTGGAGAAACAGTTCTTATTGAGAAGAAGAGCAAGAGAGCTCTCACATATAAGTTACAATGAAGGTGCAGTCCATGTTGCACTCTGAATATTTAGCAGCTTCCATTTGTATAGTTATGTGATATTACATAAACATGCACACTTCTGCTTAATCTTGTAGTAGTTCATGGGCACAATACAGGTTATAAGAGTTCAAGATTTCTCTAGTGCGATCATTACTCTGAACTGTGTGGCAAGTTCCAGAGGTTGACCTAGAGAGAACAATGGAGGGCATACTCTAGAATAGCACTATTATAAATATAATGTGAGCCACACTTCTAATTTAAAATTTTCCAGTAACCACCTTTAAAAACTAGAAGAAACAAGTCGAATTCAATAATACCTTTCATTTAACCCAGCACATCCAAAATAGTATCATTTCAACAGGTAAACAATATGTAATAGTATATAACAATTATGAGACATTTTACATTCATCTTTCATGCTAAGTATTTGCAACCAGGGATGTATTTAGCACTTAGCACATCTCAAAGTTAGGTATATTTCTAGGGCTCATTAAGTCATATGTGACAGGTGGCTCCCACAATAGACAAAGCAGGTTGAAAATCAAAAGATCACAAAACGATGAAGGGTGAGGGACATGTGTTAAGTACATTATTGCTAAAAGTTCCTTGGATCTTGGTGAAACTTAGGTATCACAAAAGACTGAATCAGATACCAAAGAACTGGCTGACCTGAGAAAGAGAAGATAAGAATAATTGGGTATGTCCCATGGTCATTTAGAAAATTATTGGAAAAGACTTTGTTTATTTTCATCTGTTATCTTTAAGATATTTATATAAGATGAGTCACTGAACTTTTAACAGATTTTTCAAGTTATTCTTTCAGGTACTAAAGATTATACCTGTCATTCCATATAGCTCTATCCACTTCAAAGTTATAAATTCACCTCATTCTATACATAAAATGTTGCAGAAAAAGTTCTGTTTTCAATCTTAAAAAGTATAGTATCTAAACATATATGCACATCAGGAATACTGTGCAACTGCCATTAACACAAAGTCTTCTGGGAAATGTGTGATGAAAAAACCATGCTGTCTTTTGGAATTAGACAAGAGCAAATTCCCCTCCTGTCCTCTTTACTATCAATCAATGTATTGCTGTTATTTCAGGGGGAAAATAAATGTTTAATGATCAAGTGTATTTAGATTGGTTTTCATTATATGCTTCTACACACTCATTGTTTCCCATAAAAAAACAATGATGTAAGTTTTTCAGTTCAGAATTTAATTGACACTGAAGAACAAAAATGAAACCCTGCTTCCTCAAGATTACAATTATGATGCCATATTTTTTAAATGTCTTGATCATGTTGTCATCTGAGAGTCACCTCCCAGATGGATTTCAAGGCATTTGGCTGGATGCCACTCAGGAAGGATTTCATGTCCATTTGTTCATCGTGGTATCTCTGAGCCAGTAATCAGATCTTGGCTTTGTGATCAAAAGGTAAACTAAAAGTTTCCAGAAACATTTTTTACACTGCTGCATCCATGCATTAATCTTACTCAGAAAAGCACGCCTATTCCAATTCTCACTAAAATGCGAACATTCTTTTGTTCTCAAAATTGAATCACTGCTGCACCATTATGTGGCCTATTGATAGCAAAAAGAAGATGAAACAAAAGCACAACAAAAACTACGAAAACACATTTTGGGAATATGAGGCAGTTACTGGCTTCTGGTTCTGGGTGGTGCATTATGATAAATATAAACTATTATTTCTTACCACTGGTATTTTGCCTTATGGTGTTGCATCTATGTTTAGCCAAAAAATGCCAGATGGCATTGAGAAATCAATTGCTCACTATGCAAGAACAATGACATATACATTCCACACAAACTGACAAAGCCCCAGCAGTTACCAAAACTACCCACAACTTCCAGAAGCATCTTTCTCAAATTTTTGCAATTAGAGGATTACAGATTCCTTATAGTTTTCTTGGGGATTCCTCTGGAAGGATAAACACCCATACCATTAAGTATGTAATCACAGATTAACTCTGAATTTTTTACCTCCAAGTTTACAGGACTAACGTTTTAGGTTTCTTTTGGGTACCTCTTGGTTGTTTCATGTCCTCTCACCAGAGGGTAAAAGATTACCTTTTCACATTACTTCTTACTGATTAAATGAGTAGGAGAGCAACCACTCAAGGAATCCAAGAAGATTACAAATTTTCAATGAGATCTTTCCACTCATAAGTGATTTTGATTCTTAGGAGGTTACACTGTTGTTACAGAAGGTGATATTTTTATGTTTGCTGAGAGACATTCCCACAACATATTTAGAAAATATGTGCATTAAAAATTAAGTCATCACATATAACACATTCTCATATTGAAAGTAATGTAAATATATGTAGCATATACCACATGAAGACCCCAACAAGTTAATACTGAAACAACTTTAAATTTTCCAAATGGTTTACAAAAACACAACTTTTTATTATTATAGCTATAATCTTCCATCCACTGTAAACCTCACAGCAGCAAACTACAGGTATATAAAAATTATTTATAGTGTGTGAATTATTAAAAACACCATTTCGTGGCAATACATTTATTTACACTAAATTTAAAGAATTTTTCGATGGTTTCTGATGATGATAGTGCTGTGAATTTGTGCTTTGAAATCTCTCTATCACAGTTCAAACACAAACGTATAACTGTATTTTAAGCTACAGTTTTTGTGAATCAGAAATAGAACAAAAATGATCCAGCTACATGGGGTCTAATGTCATGGGTCTGCTGGGCACTGTGAAGGTAGAGTCCTACAGCACAGACAAAAATTGCCATATACAGTTTAGGGAAAAGGATTCAAGATCTTGGTAGGAAACGTGGATTTAGGGTAGGACTTTTCTACCCTTGAAAAGAGATGAGAGAATGCTCTGACTGTTGTCTGGGGCTGTGGCTTAGGAAGACTCAAGAGCAAAAGCAGCTAACTGAGCAGGACCTGAGCCAAAACCACCTGCTGATCCACTAACTGCAATGCCTCAGGGTCACCATAGGACAGAACCCCACCATGGAACACAAAGACTCAGGAGGAAGGGGTTGATAAGTAATTTCTAAACATTAAAATAATAACAGTAAATCTTCCAAGCATATACAGAAAACTTAGGTAAAAAGAAAAGCAACAAAATCAACAACCAGAGTTATAGTCACCTGCAAAATGCAAATAACAGCACCTTAAAATGACTTGAAAGTACTTTATCAATCCTTAAACAGGAGAGTTTATTCAGTACTTTGTGTCAATGCTTTCATTTCTTATAATTAAGAAATTTTTAAGATTTTATCAATACTAATCCTAACAATGTTTGTAATACAAAGTGACTGCTGGCGGTTACACGTGCAACAGAAAATGGTCTCTTTTGCTAACTTCTGTGCCCCACAGTCTTTATTGTTTCTGTCTTTCATGCAGCCACTGTTGTTTGTTTTGCTAAATAATATTCAATTAGTTGGAAAGATAACAACTAATGGTATCCTTACTGTCCAAGTACTGTGTAAGTATACCTTTTTGTTAGACACTGAAATGACCACCATGGTACCAATATCTGAAATTTACTGTTAACTTCCTAACCAGTGTACAGTAGACCACTTTACACATCATTTTATTCATGGTTATAGTATTAGCCAATTTGCCTGTCAGTGAGATAAAATACCCAACACCCAACACTTACAAAAGAAGAGGTTTATTTTGGCTCACAGTTTTTACAGGTTCAGTCCATTGTTGATGGGCTCCAAGGCAGAAGCAGCATGGTGAAGGGACACAACAGAGGAAAACTGCTAACCCCATAGCTGCTAGGAAGCAGAGAGAAAATGCTTCCATTAGGGACAAAAATACATCTTTTAAAGTCATACTCCCAGGGGAGATTCATCCCTTCTGACCAGTCCCCACTTCTGATTGTGCAGCTTTCATGGGACATTTTAGATCTAAACCATAAGATTTCACCCTTGCCTCATGTCTAACTCATTATGCAAAATACATTTAGTCTCTTTCTAAGATTATCCAAAGTTTTAATTTCTAGACTGAAAAGTCTAGATCCAAAGTGTTCTCTGAGACTCAAGGCAAGCTATTAGCTATGAGTTCCTTTGAGAAATAAAAAAGAAATTTAAACATTTCCAATGTGTATTGGCACAGGGTAAGCATTCCTTTTCCAAAAGAGAAAAATGGAGAAATAGAAAGAAATCAGACCAAAGCAAGACTGACATCCAGCAGGACAAACACTACATCCTGTTTGAGATGGTACTGCCTGAGGTTTTTCTCAGTTCATTTTCTACATTCTTGGCTTCTCTAGCTTCCTGAGGTCTCCACTGTACCTTCACTTTCACTAGCACGGCTTCATATAATACCTCTCAGGAACACACTATCTGGTCAACTTGGCCATCTGAAACCAGGGATGCACCCCTACAAACTCTTGCATTCTGCATGACTGAAAAGGTAGCACCACATGGATACAGCTAATGTCAACCACCAGCTTGAGCAGTAATCAAGCCCCCTCGTACCATGACTGTAGTGGCCTCTCAGTGCTCAGATGGCTGAATTTGGGGATACACTTCCCTAGGTAGCCTTGAATGAATACTTGTTATCCCAGGGACTCTCTTCTCAAATGAAATGTTTAGTTTTGCACTACTGTGTGTGTGATGTGTGGTGTCTTGCTGATTTCTGACATGCCTTCTTGCATCTTTGCTCTTGTGCCCATACAAAGTAACTGACTTCTTTTTAATGCAAATCTTTCCTGAAATGATGTCCTCTTTTGCCCCAACTTCACAGGTCCCGTCTGCCTGGAAAACTGCAAACTTTTCAAATGATTCATCTCTCCCACTTGCTCCTGATTCAGTTCTACACTATAGATCTGCACAGCCTAAACATTGGACTCCTTTGCAATTTCTTCCACCAGATTAATTAGTCTGCCACATTTATTCCAGTTTCCTGAAAAGTCTCAGGACATGGACAAAATGTAGACAAATTTTCTGCCACAGCATAATACAAAAGACCTTGAGTCCATCGACCAGTAGAGTCCTTTTTCTCAACTGAAACCTCCTAAATCTGGCCTTTACTGACCACATTCCTACCAGCATTTTGGTCTTCTCACCAAGTTCTGCTTACAGCAATCTAGGGCTTCACGAGCCTGTATCTCCACCTTTTCTCAAAATTCTTCTGAAAAATAGGTCCAAAGGTTCTGATCCACATGATCAGGTAGGGTCACAGCAGTGACCCCACTTTAAGAATCAATTTTCTCTATTAATCATCTTTCCTTTTTGTGGAATAAGATTGCTCACACCCAAAACTTAAAGGAGGTTTTCATCGGCTCACTATCGTAGTTCATGTTTGCTTGTCTCCAAGGCAGGAGTGGTGTGGTAGAAGGGTATAGCAGAGGAAAGCTGTTTAACTCATGGCAGCCAAGAAGCAGAGAGAGAGAGAGAGAGAGAGAGAGAGAGAGAGAGAGAGAGAGAGAGAGAGAGAGAAAGATCTAGGAGGAACTGAGGAGAAGAATACTGTATACTCTTCAAGGTCACAGCCTCAGTGACCCATATGCACCCCGGGTCCACCTCCTAATTGCAAATTCAGTTCAATTACTGGACTTATCAAGGGATAAACCCAATAAAAAGTATAGTGTTTTTATGATTCAATCACCTTCTAAACACATGGGAATCATGGGGAACATTTTATATCTAACTGTAACAGCTGTATGCATATATTCTTTTGGTAAGTGGAAAGAATTGTAAAGAAAACAGTTGTTTTGTCTCTTTTACATATTGGGACAATTTTCTTATACTTTTTTTCTGAAATAGAAAATCCCTGAATATTGTTCCTCTTAAGAATGACATTCCAGATCAAAAATAAATTTTGATGACTGATAGCCCTTTGTTAGGAATCTGTTCTTTAATGTGATAAGATTTCTTGGGAGTCCATATATAACCAAGAGCCTAGTACTACCCATAATCCAATTATTGTTAGAAAATCTCCATGAAAAAATTAATTGCTTCAGAGATGAAAACGTTGTTTCTGTAGGATACACCCAGTTAGAAAAAAGAGACTGATGGTATTGTTTTGAATTCATCTATATTTTCATTGGCATATGAAATTTCTTATGGTTAATACATTGTGTCAACTTGAGAAGTTTAAAAGTTTAACTGAGAGACTCATCAGGGAGCCAGGGTTCTCACTTTGTAAATATCCTCATCCTGTGCAAAGGAGGGCAAAGACATTTTGTGAATGTTACACCCACCCTGAAGGTTTTGGGGGGGTGGCCTGTGTACAATTTGAGGGTAGAGAAGAGGCTTGTTTGTTCTTTTGCTCTGGCTGCTGCCTTGAAGTGCTGTCCCTGTGCTGTGCCACCCTGCTTTGGACCCAGCTGATTATGGACTGAAATCTCCAGAAACTGTGAGCTAAATAAACCTTTCCTTGCTTCACTTTGGTGTCAGGTGTTTGTCCCAGCAGCGAAGAAAAGTAACCAATACAAAATTTAATAGCTTTGTCCAGAGAATATCCACCACTTTAAATAAGAATGATGGGGTTGGGTCATTTCTGTCAGTGACATGACAGATACACTTCTAATTATCAGGACTAAGTTATAAAGTTATATTTCTTGTGCAGACCTTTATATATGTGCTCTGCTTTATTTGATCACACTTGTCATTAAAATACTTTAATGAATAATGCCTTCTTGCCCTACAAAAAGTGCTTTGGTCAATTAAAATTTTCTTTCTGGTTGTTTTGCTTCCCTTAACTTATTCTGAAAACCAGAATAGAGGACCAACTGACTATTCAAAGTCCTGTGCTTGATAATGATATCTGTTTAACACTGAATCATTTTCATTTTTCAAGAATTCTAGAGATACCTCACAAGGAGATAACAAATTCTTTGGATCTCTCAATCACTCTATTCCACAATGATTTAAAATTAATGGTTTGTACTAAATTTTCCTCTCTTTTCCTTGATCTTTCCTGTGACAAATGGGACAAGAAATAAAAAACTATTCTTGTGTGCTGTCTGCTAAATCCCAATTTCCATTTTTAGGAATAGATTTGCTTGTAGATTCTTAATACACCTACTTGGTGATTGATTTTACACATTCCATTTATCTTAATGTAAAGAAAATGGCCAAATTCTGTCTGGTTTCTCACTTTAATACAGTCTTCACATTCTTCTAGTAATGTCTTCTGTAAACAACATTAAATAACACTTCAAATTCATCCAAAGCTCTTTATCATCAGTTGATATTTCATGAAAACAGAAAGTACATGAAATGTACAAATAAATAGTTTCTGTGTTACATGAAAAATGTGCAGACAGTTTTACATTTTAATAGTGCCTGTTTTTCAGGAATTATTTATTATTAGTTTGGAGAGCTATTCTGACATTCAGAGCATTGTCAGTAAAATTGAGTGGAACTTTTGAAAACAGAAGCAAGAAATAGAAACATTCTATTACATCAGCATGGAAAAACTGTTACTTTTGTCTAGTACACATGTGCAACCCTCATTCAAGCACCGAAGTGGTCATATATTTTTGGTTACAGAAAAATGGAGAAGTCTTACAATAATCATTAGCTATGCAAATAATTAGTTGAGAAACATTTATAAAGCAAATTTGAGTAACATTCCAAGCTAGTCAATATGGGCTATTGAAAATAAAGCGAGCATTTGAATCCATTGTACTTATCAACACGGTTCTATCTCTGCTACTTAGATTTATCAGCTGTGAAAAATAAAGAATATCATTTACTGTTGTTATATAGGCCTTGCATGTATCATGTATTCAGTGGACCTTTTTGGAGGTGATTACCTCATGAGGGCTCTAATTTCTTCAGTGGATTAACCTGCTAAGAAGATCATAGTATGCTGGCATCACAAGAAGGTGAAAGAAGCAGGAAGTGGGGCCTTGTTGAAGGGAGTGGATCACAGGATGGAGGCATGACCTGGGGGGCCATATCTGGTCCTTGGCCCCTTCTTCATTGACTCTTTCCTTTCTACTCTGCTTCCTGGCTGCCATGAGGTAAGCAATTTTCCTCTATCGTGTTCTTCCACCATGTTTCTGCCTTGCCACAGTCCTAAAACTAACCATGGACCAAAGCCTCTGAAACTGTGAGTGAAGATAAATCTATTCTCCTTTAAGTTGTTTCTCTCAAGTGTTTACTTACAGTGACAAAGCCCTGGATAAGACTCTTACCTCAAAGGGTTGAAAGATCATGAAATCAAATCAAATATCTTTATTCCATGTAAATGTTGAAATTGCAATATGTTAAATGATATGTAAATAGGCCCTGGGTAATGACAGCTCTTATTACCCTCCTCATTACATCAATTTGCCTCTAAGTAAGTGGAACCTGCGTGAAGAAAAAGCATGAGGGAAAAGAAAGTGCAGGGAGTTAAATGTACTACTAAGAAATTTGGAATTTTACTTGAAAGTCAGTGGGACAATTGAGTGTTTCAGAAAGAAAAATCTACCTGATTCTGACTTTTCCTGACAGCAGTTATTCTCTTGAGAACCATAAGGGTGATAGTTAACAGCACAAATATGATGACCTCACCCTAAGAAATTATGATCGATCTGGTTTGAATACAGTATTGATTGAATAGAGCTGACTCTGTTACAGAAAGTCCAATGGGCCACATTTCAAGATTTGTGATTAGAGAAATTAATCCAAATGCAATGTGAAAGAATGCTTTGGAACAAGAGAAACTGGACCCAA
>RJWT010035197.1:0-13517 GCA_004365215.1 Cuniculus paca
AAGGTCCAAATAGGCTTCAGTGGCTGCAGGACAACCTCAAGTGAAAAGAGACCAAGTGCTGACCGCTGGCATCTGAACTAGTGAATACAAAATGGCGAGGATGAAGTGGCACTCCACGCAGGGTGTGAAATTGTAGGTGTTTGTGGTTTGTGTGT
Organism: Cuniculus paca; assembly: GCA_004365215.1. NCBI lineage: Eukaryota > Metazoa > Chordata > Mammalia > Rodentia > Cuniculidae > Cuniculus > Cuniculus paca. The sequence continues at coordinate 156 of RJWT010035197.1, forward strand.
GTGATGTCGAATGTAAGGGCCTTAAAGAAGAGCCAAGCCTAATATAGCACGTAAAAGGGAAATGTGCGCTTCAACCTGAATGGACAACTCCAGATAGACATGTCTGTGTCTATATTTCCACAGTGGCTGTCTTGGTTACTTTCCTCTCATTGCTGGAACAAAATACCCAACACCCAAAATTAAGGAAAGAAAGGATTACTCAGTTCACAGTTTGTGGAGGTTTCAAGGCATGGTAGCATGACATAGGGGCAGCTGTTCATGGGCAGCAGCAGGTATCAAACGTAACAAGAGCAAAAAACAGGAAGAGCACGTCTCCTTCCTTCACTTATGTTTTATGTCAGCTACCCACCCCAAGGAGGGTGCAGCTCTCACCCTGCCAATCCCAGCGCTAGACAACAAACCAATCACAATCACTAGACTCAGTTGCCTTTGAAAGGCCTGCCCCACCATGACCAAATGAGGCTTTGGGGGGACATCCAAACACAAACCATAACAGTGGCCTTAGGAATTATGGATCTCCCCAGGGTAGGATGGGCAAATGCTGATTGTCCCTAATTGATACTACATAATTAAGCTTGAACTAATGAGCTATGCCAGAATTTTCCATGAGTATCTGCACCATATCAAGTTGTGCCTATCAAGATGGCAGAGAAATGCCAAGCTCACTAGAGAAAATTTTGCTTCCTTCTTGCACTCATCAGGAAATGTAAGAATACTCTGGGTAAAGACTGCAATTCTGTTTACATTTATTTAAATATGGGTTCCTAATGTGCTCTTGTATTCACACTCTTCTCATTTAAGCCCCACTACGCTCTGGAATCTAGAATTAGATCCAATGAGTCCTTTGCTATTTGAAAGCAACTGAAAGCCATTACTCCTCGAAGACATTACATCATGGTACTAAGTCTTACTTGTAGGACACCGTTGTTATTTTTTGCAACAGGAGCCCTATATATGAGTTTACTTTCTCTTTTATTTTTTAAGTTAATTTTATTGGTGCCCCTTTGATATACTTAACAATCACATTCATAATAGGGAATTGTACCTGTGCATGACATACCTTGCTGCTTCTTTTTTCCCATCCCCCTACCCTCCTTTCAACCCCTCTTCACTTCCTTATTTACAAAAGCTTTGTTTCCATTTTTTTCTTCTATTCTCTTTTTTCCTTTTCCTTTTTTCTCCTCCTCCCACCCCCACCTCATTGTTCCCTTTCCCATTTGAACATTTTCTTCCTACTTCTCAATATCTATCATCCATTTTGGTCCTTATTTACCCTTTTGGTTTCTCACACAAGGGAAACAATGTGATGTTTAAATGTGTACCTGATTTATTTCACTTAAAATTATGGTATCGAGATGCATCCATTTACCCAAATTTATCCTTTTTTATGACAGAGTAGTAGTCCATTGTATATAAAAACCACATTTTCTCTATTCATTCATCCATTGCTGGGCATCTGGGCTGTTTCCAAGATTTCGTTATTACAAATTGTACTTCTATAAATATGGGTGTGGGCATATCACTGTGGTTATTATTCTTTTAATTCTTTCAGGAAGATACCAAGAAGGAGAATAGCTGGGTCAAGTGGAACTTCTAGTTTTGGTTTTTTTGAGAACTTACTTTCAAAAGATTGTTCAAAACAATATTGTCTGCATGAGAACTCAAACTTTCAATCCATAGGTAAAACTCTTCCTCTTAAATTTCTTTCACATTAAGCTTTTGATTTGAGATGGTACACAACATACAGCAAATTGTATAGTTCTTTGAGAGAATCAGACAGGATGAAGCCAGAGAATTAGAGTGATGCAGTTACTTACATGTGTGTCTAGTGTCCATGCTCCAGGGGAGCAGAAAATAGTATCTTCTGGAAAAGAAATGTTTTCCTATTATCCTCAAGACAGTATTGATCAACTTAGAGCTGATGCTTCGGGCAGTCAGTCCTGTTTCTTCATGCCACCCATTGTGCTGAGCTTGGCTCTTCTGAGACTTCTCATCTTTGACCTCATCTTTTCCCTGTGGTGTTTCTGCTCACCCTTGTGAGTGCTAAACACAAACCTCATCACGTTATATTCATCTCTCAGCTCAAGCCCTTCATAGGGCCTTTTTCAGCAGTTTCCTAGACTGTAGTTTAATGTACCAGGTGCATCTTAAATTAATTTTTTAATAATCTAAGGTTGATTGTGGAGAACGTAGAATATAGGGACTTTTTATTTAAAATTTAATGAATTTGAAAGATTTAACATTTCCCTGGGATTACTGCATTTCTTGTTTTGAAGACTTCAAATATTTTCTCTTTATGGAATGGCTATGTGTTAGAAGAGAGTTGATCAGATGCAGTAATGAGCACTGAAATCCCAAGATTAATTAATATTTAATTGGATCCCTCACTCACACAAAATCTGCAATAACTTTTCCAGGTCCAGGAATCACTCCCTAAACAGTGATAAAAATTTTTAGGCTTCTTTCCAATTCACTGTAGCAAGGACACCGGAAACATGTGTCCCTCCAAAGTCACTGTGGGAAGAGTTAGGAAATACACTTGAGCTATTCTCTGCCTGAGCACCAGAGACCCACATTCTAGACTGTTGGGGCAGCACAAGCTGCAGGCTTAAAATGAATTTAAGGAGGCTGGGTCATGCAGTTTTAAGTGTGTTCAGTAAGGCAAAAGCAAGAGAACAAAATTTACTTCACTAAAAAATTTTAAAACACATGATTGTGTATGGTAATTTTTAAAGACGCCCTGTGAAAGCACCTTACTTATTTGGGAATTTGTTAGTGCATGAGATGGAGGAAACCAAAGAAAGACTGACAGAGATAAGGATAACTCATTCAGGAAATGCTCACTGATCTTTCCCTTCACTTCAGTGTATTGCACACCTAAATTTTGCAAAGCTACAAGATGGATAAGGTAAAGTCCTCCCTCTCTGGATTAACAGATTAAGTTCTGGAGTTACAAAGGTTGTGGACAGACCCACATAATGATGAAACCAAAAGGCTAATGGTCCTCTAGGAGATCAACAGTGCTGAGGTGTGAATATAAGAAATTCCTGACTCATCCCCTCCTGTTCTGTATTACTTGCAAGTTGATTTTTAAGTGAACCTAGATCACTTTGAAAAAATAATCAAGTACCAACCAGGACACAATTTGTGATTTTTGGCATGATTCGTATTACTGGCTCCTTAGGCCTGAGACAGTGTTGGAAAAGGTTGTATCTATAAACAGAATGAATAATCTGTAACCATAATATGTTCTCTGTTTATTTTTACATCAGATACTTGGAATGTTGGCACTATTAAGATACAAATTTAATTTCTATTCCTTTTTGAATCTGTGCAAGGTCCTCAAAAAAATCATATTCCTCAGGATGAAAATCAGGTGCCAAAATCATAATCATACCAATATTATATTTTCGATAAGTTTCTTTTAATTAGTAGCATCTTTGAAGTTTGTAGGCATTTTTTTTAAATTTCATGAAAGAGACAATAGTAATAACAGAAAGGGACTCATTTGAAATGGCCACATAATCTAATTTGTAAAGCTTTTCATCTTTGAATGGACTTGCACATCACAACCCATTATAGAAGTGGGCAAATATTATTATATTCATTTTGAGGATGAGGAAATTGAAACTGGGAGCTTGGAGACTTGTCTAAGCAGGTGAGAATGACTCCCACATTGAGCCTGTTGAAGACATCTCCACTCACCAGTAATTGCAGAGGCTCAGTTTCCAATAACATATGCTTTGTCAATTTTGGCACTGCTGACACTCGGGACTAGATGCTTCTTCATTGTACTGGCTTATTTTGCACATTGTAGGATGCTTAACCATATGCATTACCTTTGCACACTCAGTGCAGTGGCACCGTCCCACAATCCTCAATTAAGACAACCAAAATTGCCCACAGAATTTGCCAAATATCTCCTGGAGGATGAAAATCACTCCTGATTGAGAGCAGATGCCATAATAGAATTGGACTCCATGGAAAATAGCTTCTGTTTACATGGCTTACTCTTTATGGGCTACATACTACCAGCAGTCACGATTCCTCTGAAAATTATAAAAAGCTATAGCAAATTTGTCTTTCACTGTGGTCTGATAATGGATGTTCATGGAGCAGTTTTCAGCTTACAGATGACAGTCAGAAGGCAAATGATACGAGAACATGAGTCACATCTGTGTCCTTCAAAAGTCTTTGTTTGCTGCATGAAAAATGGATTGCTGGTGTCAAACATGGGCCAAGCCTATTATTGATTCTACACATCATACAATTTCATTCTCTGGCCACCTGTATCTTAGATGTCAATATTAATGTCTTTAAAACATATAAAGTTTAGAGGACTTTAAGGGCAGTGAGACTACACTGCACGAGACTGTAATGGTGGACACATGTCATTGTAGGTGTTGAAATTTGCATAATTGAGGGGACAAGAGCAGACCGTAATGGAGATTATAGACTGGAAATAATCACATGTCAGTGGAGGTGCAATAGCATGACTGAAGGAAGCCATGCATAGTGAGGACAGAAGTGATACGGAACGCCTCTACATTTGTTAGTTTTACTGTAGACCTAAAACTGCTCTGAAACAATAAGATGTTAAAAACAAATTTCAAAAAATATTCATTCCACAGAGAAAGTAAAGTCTAGAGAGGTAAAAGAACTGAATGATAAGTGGGCCAGCCTTTATTCAGGACCCAGATTGACCTGGTGAAGGAACCTCTGCGTATTTGTTTACACGTGTAAACAGTAAGTCCCTGACTTGCAAACAAGTTTTGTTCTGGGAGAACAGTCGTAAGTCAGATTTGTTCATAAGTATGACAAAGTGAATCTTACACAGTTTTGACACAAATATGCAGTGTAAAGCATAAGAAAAACCAAATGTGAATTCCATTCATATCTGTGAAAATTTAAAACTCAAGTGTTTGTAAGTTGAGGACTTGCTGTATATTCCCTTATGCTAGAGTTGTTGAGATTATGGTTTTCATGCCATTTTTATGAAATCAGGCTGGTGTGTTAGTACTAACTTTTTTCTCACATTCAGTGGAAAGAAAAATGGATAGAAAATATCAACAAGAACCACGTAAAATAAAGGTTAGGTATTGTTTGATAAACTTTTATTTCACTCTGTGAGCTTATGTGTATTAGTTATCTTTAAAACAAAACATACATGTTCCCCTTGGGCAAGAAATATTTGAAGAACACCAGCATACTCTCTGTTATAGTCTAGTGGTTAGATGATATTTGATTGGCATTGTTAAGTTAACTTGTTTTCCTAAATTGAAAGTTTGTTTTCTTTCTAGGCCGATGCTGCTCATCCCTTTGTCTGCCTGGTGTGTCTGTCCTGGGATCAGACTTGGGAACATTGAATAAACAGCCCTAAAAGGAGGATGCCAGGGTACTACAGTTCTCCAAAGACTGATAGGCTGGTGCTGTGCATACACGTTTGGAGTTGCCACTTGGGCTTACTGGGATTCCAGCAACCTGAACTCTCACTGATGTAACTTATGGTCTAAAGGAAGCATTTTCCACTGACCTTACACTCCAGCCTTATTCCTGAGGATGACTGTGATCAATAATCTATCAACAGGACCTAACAGAGAGACAAATGACAAAAACAAAACAAAACAAAACACGACAACAGAACAGACCATGGTGGTTGGGTTTACAGGTGAGAGATAGTTATATGCTTAACACTGGACACAATTTCTTTTATATTCTTCTAGAGTATATGGGTATCTTGAAAATTGTTTTAGTATAATTTTTTATATTATTTTTCCTTTATCTTTTCTGTTACTTTTGGAGACCTTTCTATATTGACATATTCAAATGTATTTCTTTTATTTGTGGTATTTTATTCATCCTGTAAATAAACAGCTCTATAAATGATCATTTCACGTGTTGCTGCTTCTCTCTCCTCGTTTTCCTCCCTCTCTTGTTCTCTCCCTTTCTTCTCCATTATCACACTTTAACACATGTGACAATATAACTAAAATAATTTAGAACAGTTTGATAGGATTAAAGAAGTATGTTTTGCTCTTCATAATTATCACTAAATTTCCACTGAAGCACATCACAGAAACTCATTTCAACCCTTAATGTTTATATATATATATTTTTTTTTTTGCTGTCACCTCACAAACATTGTATTTAGAAAGAACATGCTTAAAACTTTGTCTCCATGATAAAGTAGGAAATCATACCTTATGATTATTTTATTCTTCATTTTAAAAGTATGTGCATGATTCAACATCATTTCATTTATTGTAAATCCTGGATCTTTACTGTTCTAGTTAAATCTTTGCTTGCATTTTCTCACATGACAGTTTCCTTATGGCTTTTGATATCTCCTTTTATAGTGAGAAGATTAGCACTCTGAAATATGTGGAACAAATATTTTTCTTGTTTATTATCTCTCATTAATTTTGTTTTTAAATTATAGAACTTTTTATTAGAAAGGTTTATAAATTTCTCGCTATAAATTATAAATCATCACTGTTTCCTCCTAGTGCTCCATTTTTAATCCTGTCAAAAAGTGATTCATTGTGTACTTTATACTGGGATAAAGAATGAGATCCAACTTTAAATGATTTTAAGAAAGACAAACCAGTTTTCCCAGTACTTTTTATTAAATAATCCGACATTACTGATTTCAAATGTGGTGCTTTACATGTATTCAATTTCTATGTACATTTTGCATAATTTTTAGATTCCATCATATTCTATTGATCTGAATATGTTGCTGCCATGATGTCACTTTTAAATGAGCACATAACTGTGTTGCTCTTCTACACTGTTTTGAATCCAAAAACAAGTGGATCCTTCGAGGAGTTGGAAAGGGTCTTTTCTCTCAGACTTTTTCAGAAGTGATAGTTTCATGCTTAACTTCAGTGAAAGTGTACTGATGTTTCCTAAGGAGCATTCGCTTACTACTTTGTAGTTTTCTCTTTGTGTATAATGTTGTCTTTCTAGCTGAGTATTTGGATGGTTTGTACCATCTTTATTTATTTACTGAGTAAGCACTTTCTGAGATATCACTCTATGTGAGACACTGAAATATTGAAGGTAACAGGCTGGATCTTGACAATAATACTATTCTGGGTGAAGACAGATCCTGATATTTTAAAATAATAGAATTCAAGTGTGTCAAGGGATTTTATTAAAATAACCAAGCCCCAAAGACTGGAGAGTAATTGAGATCAAGCATCAGACAATGGCTTTCTGAAGACAGAGTCTGAGGTCTGAGGGATCTGAAGGGAGTTCTCATGTTCTTGCTCTTCAGCCTGGTGTCCACGGATGTGCTTGCCACATACCACATCTTGAAAGATATTTACTGAATGAATCAATCAATCAGTGATGGCCGGAGGTTCTGGCCTTGGCTGTGGGAAGCACTTCAGTCTGTGTTTCCTTTTTACCTCTGTTATGAGGAGCTGTTTAGACAAGTTACATGGTAGATTTGTACTTTGGGGAGGAAAGAGATTTTCCTTCAGTTTTTATTCATTACTTATTGCAAAAGTGATTTTGCAATGAGTGATTTCAACATTTCTCCTTGGGCTTCTAAACCACCCTGGTCCTTAGCAAGCCCAAGCAAGTTTCCAAAGACAGAGTTTTCCTTTTAAGTCTGACCTCCCAATCTGCCATGAGAGAGCTTTGCATATCCACATCTGTGCACGGAGCAGAAGCGAGAAGGAAGCGGAGAGCCCGGCAATGCAGGTGATGTGTTCCGAGAATCTAGCCTCTTTCAAACATTTCCTGTGAATCACCCGATCTTATGAGACAAGGACTCTACAGCTGGCTTGGTTTGCAGTAGATTATGCATGAGCCCCATCTTGTGCTTCTCCAAAATTATTCCCACTGTATAATTTCCAAATCAAAGAAATTCAAGCTTGCTTAAAAAAACCTCTTTTTCTTTGTTTGATTGAGCAACAAAATACATGATGAAAAATCAGGATGAATGAAATGATGAATGTTTGAGTCTTTGACTAGTTTCATCCTCTTCTACTTTTGGGGGGCTACAGTGTCTTAGTATGATTATTGATCTCCATTAGCATTATAATTATAAATGCTTGATAAATTTCTCCCTTTGATCTAGCCTACTTGTCACTCAACAGTCTTTTAAACTCTAGATTCTCTTTCACTCTTGACATTTGCTATTGTTGTCCACTCTGAATGCCTGGCCTGCTGTTCTCAAAAGCTGCCCAGAATCACTAAGAGAGCATATTGTAGTATCAAGTACCATGGCTTCAGGCTCTACCACAGCTGCCTACTTTCTAAAAGCTTCTTTTATTCCTTGCAACTGCACTTATCCAATTCAGGCTAACAAATGTCAGCTCTTTTTCCCTCACCTTACACACATACATAGACACACACATGCACGTGCACCGACAGTGCAATAAAACCTTCCTTCTACAAAGAATGCATTAATATACCTTGTAATTGCTTTTCCCTGTTGGTTTTAATTCTTCACAATTTTATTTTTTCTCTTTGGACTCTGTCTTCCTCAATTCTAATATCTTCAGCCTTGAAATCCAAATTGCAAATGAAGAAACCATGCCCACCCATTGAGGACAAAATGAATGGTTTTGATTGTCAAAGACAGGGCACTGATGTAGTTGTACTGCTCACGGGCAGCACTCACCACTTGGTTCAAAGGGAAGTAGCAAGTGTTATACTCAAGACTTGTGAATTATGAGCTTCAAAGCACTCTGCAGGACATGATGGAAGTGACAAAATTGATATATAGCATATGCATATATAAGGTGGGATCAAAATATATGATGAGTATTTAAACGTTAAAAATCTACTACAGTAAAAGGCACGTTGCCATCAATTCTCTTCACAGTACTTAGCTTTCAACACTCTTATTCCATCATTGTTGCCACTTTCTGAAGCAGTTCTTGAAGTGTTCCTTCATGAATGTTTTCATAAAGTTTGATTTAAAAGTATGGTGAATGCCGTTACCCAACATCATCCAACAGAAATAGACCATGTAAATAGACCATGGTGAGTTCTCATTTACCTGACTCACTGGACCTGGCCCTGTGCAAATCTGGTTCTTTCCCAAGGTCAAGTGGCCATGCAAGTTAAATGTTCTGAATTGATTCAGGACTTTAAGGGAACCACAACAGCGCATCAAAAGGCACTTCCAAGTGAGGACTTCTGGAAGTGCTTCAGAAAGTGGCAAGACCAATGAGAGATGTGTGTTCCAAGCAATGAATGGAGAGGGGCTGCTTTGAGGGGGATTAATAGCATCTTTTACTGTAATAAATGCTTTTTGTTTATAAATTTATTGTATTTTCCATCACACCTTAAATATATAGTGTATATATACATAGTACTGTACAGTGGATTTTCCACCAGATATCATCTCCTCACATGAAGAAATCCAGTGTCTGCTTACTCTGTATGTGATTCTCTGCTGCTATTCCTGATGTGAGATTTCAGTGAGAATGGTTATTTGGAACAGCTGTATTTCACCACAAAAAGTCATGCTTGAGGAGAGTGATGGGGTTAGGGGTGTTAAACAAAGGTAAAGACTGCTCCATCTCTACTGAATAGAAAAGTTCTTCATTTCACTGCAGGCCATTAGGCAAGAATCAAGCCATGGCTTGCAATGAGACTGTCCAGTTATCTGAAAGTCATAATCATTGTTTCTTAGAACAATTCTAAGAGACTGTCACATTCTTACAGAGCCGTGGCAGCAAGGTCCCCAGAATATTGTGAATGGGCCTGTTCTCCAGAACTCAAAGATTCTAGGAACTACTAAAACTTTAGAGAAAGGACTAAGATAATGAATTTGTTGGAGTCCTTTCTGGGAGAATATTTCATGACTGTGACCTAACTCTTTGATGTGCAAATAGTCCAGGGACCAGGAGTATCACTGCAACCATGTGAGACTCGGTTAGAAATGCAGCTTTCCGGCCTCGCCCCACCTGTTGCACTAGACCTTGTAATGGAACAGATCTGCAGGTGACTCATGTGCACATGAGAGTTGAGAAGCACTGATCAACCCTAATCCCTTTATTTCCCTGAATAATGAACTAATGCTCAAAGAAATGAAAGGAAGTAGATGAAATCACTCAGTGAATTTAGGTAGGGAAAGTAGAGGTACATTAAATGAGTCAAGAAATCCACCTTGGAGTCTCCTTTCCCAGGTGTCAAATCCTGCACTGGCATCCTCTACTAAACAATGTCCTGCCTGGGTCAGTGCCATTCAGAGAATTATAGATGTTTCCCTGACCACCTTCTCAATCGGGACTGTATCAGAAGAGGTGTTCTGTCTGTGTGTTGTCCCAAAGCCTCATGTACCTACTGAGAACATGAAATGCAGCTGGTATGATTTGAGAGCCAGAGGGAAAAACCTGGAGATGGAGTGAGGTCTCCAGAGAAGAAAAATTACTGGACTTTACCATGGAAAAGTGAGCTTTAGGGTATTTTGGGGATAGTTCTTCATGGTAGTAATGCCTCAACATTTGTTCTGGTAAAAAAATTTTCACCTGTTGTAGCTTATAGAAAGACTACGCTAAGAACAACTCCAGGTTGTTATTTGTAAATTGGCAAGAAAAGAATCACTGGGTTGTCTGTACAGCTGATACTTTTTGAAAGGTTATAAACAAGCTTGTAGCTTGCCATCCCTTAGAAAAAATGCAAGCCTCCATTCCTGTATTTGTTCTCAAGATTTTCTAGAATAAAAGGGAATATTTTGTACTGCTCCTGACTCTCCTGGGTTGAATGAGTGAAGATTTAACCCCTCTGACTTTTAAAAGAATGTTATGGAATTTTCCAGAGAGAATTATATATTCGCAGTTAACTACCATCTCACTGTGTTGAGTCACGGACAAAATTTCTCTAGTTCTTTATTCCTGCCAGTTTCCCTTCACTTCAGTGGTGAATTTGTAGCTTCTCGTATCAAGAGTTAAAGTCTATTTCTACACCTATAAGCTGACTTTATTATTTACTTTGTAAATGTAAGTGCAATAAGTGCTCTAACCGATTGGAAGGACCAAGGGACCAAAGGACCGAAGGTCTCCGGCATGGAAGAGAGGACCTGGCCCATTCTACCTGTCCCAGTTGAGTCTGACAAACCAGCCATCCTTCTGCTGCATGACTCCTGCCTGAAGGCATTTGAGTGAGCCCAGTCCAAACACTCCAGACCCAGGCCACATCAGCCAAGCTGTCCAGGCTACTTGCACACTCACAGCAGTGTAGGCAGCAATGGTTTTCAGCAACGACTCCTGGGGGTGATTTGTTGTAACATTATCGTGATAGCAGACAATTGCTCTACTGAAGTTATCGTGTTTTAACATTTTCAAAGCTGTTTAATATTTCTGAAGGGAAAAATGGGTTTTGAGGTTATTATCAGATTAATTTCCTTGGAATCAGTCTATTGTTAATAGAAGGGAAACTAGAATTAGGCCTAAAATATAGACTGAGGTTTGCGGCTGAGGAAAGGGCGGCCTAGAAATAAGAAGTACATAATCTCAGCTCAGACGCCTGTAGGAACAGAACAAACACAGACCTCCTGTCTTAAAGGTCTCTGCAAGTCCTCTGTCCTTTCATGAATACACTCTGAGGTTTGCTTGTCTGCCAAGCAACAAGCCTTTGAAAACACTGCCTTAAAGGAGATTACAGTTACAGGGATCAATGCTCCCGACTTTGCAATCTGATTCTTTAGTTTCTAAAAGCTCTCTCAATTCTTTGTTAAAAGAAATTCCTACTTTGCCATTGTTTTTTAAGAAAAGATTAGTGGAGAGCCTTTGCCATCACTATAGAACTGCTTGCTTAATCAATCACTATGTCTATTGGTAATTTGTCAATGATTTTGGGTGATGGAATAAAAGAGCCCAGAAAATGTCTACTCACTGTGGAATGAATTTATTCATTGACATATATTCATTTCCTTGGCAAGTTAGTAATTCAACTTGTTTGCTTGCTGGTATTCTATCTTGAGTTATGATTTTCTCTACATCTCAGAGTTTATAGCATATATATTCACAGAGACTATCTAATTTGAATTTTTCAATAATCCATTTTTGCCTCCAGGAATAAAATTGCGGCTTACAACTGTTGTGCCGTTTTTGCCAGTTTGTGTAGATTACAAGGAGAAGAAACTCTGTGACAGGCTTCTAAATTTCTCTTTGGTAGTCTGGCTTTGACCAATAATGTTACTTTATAAAGTGCACCTGTTGTACCTAATTTTCCCTTTTTTACTGAAATGTCCAGATCCAAAGCTTCTTCCTCAGGAGAAGCTCTGGGTTCTCCAGGCAGAGCAGTTTTTCAAGGAGGGTTGACCCCAGGAACAGGTTGCTTCCCTTTGCTCCATGATAAGTCAGGATTTAAAATGAAAAATACCAGAGAGGGTGGAATTTGTAAGCTTGAAAAAAGTGAGAAGGAAACACTATTGGTCAGCTTTTCCATTGTTGGGAAAAAATACCCAATACCTGCAGTTTAAAGAAGAGATTTTTTTTCACAGTTTCAGACATTTTTGTTCATGAAGAACTGGCTCAATAGCAGAAATATCATGATGGAAGTTGCGGTAGAACAAAGATGCTTAATTCTTAGTGGTCAGAAAGCAGAGCACAGGTGAGGAACACTAGCAAGAGATAGAACCTGCAAAGGTACACATCCAGAGATCCACCTCCAAATGGGCCCCACCTCCTCAGAGCACACCCAGCTCTGCCCTTTAGTAGTCTAACCCACTGATAAGCAAACTGGCTTCCTGATCTACTCTCTTCTCCAGAAATCTCTTAATCCATCAGTTAATTAAGATTAACTGGAACAAAAACTTTACAAGAAAGAAAATACTCACCTTACCTTTCTACTTTATCTTTTGGGGCTTTCTATTTCTAGCTCCAATCCATTCATTTTCTTAAAATAAACTTTATTTTCTTAGAAAAGTGAGTCTGACTCACATGATTACCTTTCCTTTGTATGATATTTCAAAATTTTACAAGTAGTGATGCCATTCAATAAACAAAATCTATCTATAGAGAGAATTGCAATCAAGTTCGGCCATCATTTCACAGGAGAGAAACTCAGGGCTTTGAAGGGAAGTTGAGGACTTGTTCAAGGTCACACACAAGGCAATGATGGCTGAATGCACCACTTCCCAGCCCTTTCTTCCCCTTATATTCCTCCCTTCCTCTTTCTCTCCTTTTTCCTCTCCTTCTCCTCCTTCTTCTCCATCTGTCTTTGTCTTTGCCTTCTTATTGCCACAGAACACCCACAGTCTATCTCACTCCATCCCCTTTATTAAAAACCTTGCCACCGTCCCCTCTGAAAATATGTCAGAAGAGAGTTCAGCAGACCTTCCAGAACTGCTCAAGAACCTGTTGATGTTTCAAGTCAGGGTCCATCCATACTTCA
>RJWT010035198.1:0-13528 GCA_004365215.1 Cuniculus paca
TTCAATCCCCGGTGCCGCAAAAAAAAAAAAAAAAAAAAGATAGTCATGTCAATTTTACTGATGTGGTATAATGATTGATTTGATTATAAAGTAACATCTAGCATTAGACATACACATGCAGTATGTTGGCAAAATCCAAAAGACATTGAGAAATTCCTAACATAAAATTAAGCATATTTACACTAGTTTTTCCCCTTACAATTGCTTATATCCATTCTAAACACTTACACTTCAGAATATGTGGATCTCAAACGGCTTACTGGTGAGATCATACATATGAACAAGATTCTTCCATATCTTGACTTTGAGAGGCTTTTGTATTATTTGGTATTTTATTTGCCTGATTTTTAATTATGTTTTTCAATATACTTGGAAAAACTTTGAAGATGTTTAAGATAACCTGAGTATTTAAGTTTGTCCTTGCACTAAAATATCATGTATAAATTTAAAAATATTTCAAGATTTCATATTAATTGAGGAAGAATCTATACATCAAAAGTTGATTTAAGGTAAGTCTCTTTAGAATATATGTAAAAATGTTGTTTTTGAGATTAGTCTTGTAGGTATATTTATAAATTTTCCAGCACCATTATATGTAATTATGTTTATGGGAACCATCTATAGCTTTTTCATTTAAGTTTAGCATATATTAATATACTATTAACATACATAAAATGTTCTAATCAATATCTTCTTTCAAGGAATTTAGATGAATATAACATACATAAACCAACTAATTGTTCTCTCTCTTATTAGGAGTCCTTCATTTGTATATTTGAAGTTCAAATACAAAATAATAAATGTCAATGATTAAGGCAATGATTTAAATTTAATCTGTTTCCTAGGAGTGCCCCTACAATTTATTCTTTCTCATTCTAGTAGCTTCTGAAAAGCTTAAATCATGAATATGTCAATTTTTAAAGTTGAGGTTGGTAGACTACTATATATAAGTTTTCATTGGATTTGTAATGCTTTCTAGAGAACCATCATAAATATTATCATTCCATCAATAATTGATAGATACTTGCAGCTTTATGTGTGACATTCTCTGTTGTTATGTAGGTTACTCTTTTTACAAAAAATTTTACATTTTGAGCTGTGGTTTCAGTGGCTTACACATTTTAAGAGTTAATATTTTCCATGTAAAAATTTTTAAAATTTAATTTACTGACAGCTGCATAACTGCAATCAATTTCAGTTTTATTTCACCTAACATGGAGAGCATTTAATTTATTTATGTTTTACTCCAGGTAATACCTTTGGATGCTACAGCATTTGAGAGCTTATACATTTATTAAATAAAGACTTGACACAAAGACATTTGCTAGCTGTTTGTATAGTACAGCAACTAACTAGCTCAATGAGTTTTGAAAATAAGTGAAAATAGCAGAACTCAATAAACTGACTAGAAAATTTGACCTTTGCTCTGCCAATTTTAGAATCAATATGTTAAGTGTGTTAAAATAGAAAAAAATGATACAGAATTCCTTATGGAAAACAATGAAACTTTAAAATTTAATGACTAATGGAATTACCAGGCTTCTTTTGTGTGATGGTGCCTTCTCTCATTATACTAAGCCAGATATTGAACTGGACTGCAAAGCACACAGAAAGTCTTTGAGGGACTGATCTTTGTGCAAGGCATTATTTATTTGCTCCAATAATCTAATTTTATTATTTCTAGAAAATCTGAGCTCATACTAAGTACAAAAGAGACACAAAACTCAAGAAACAGTACATTTGCTGAATCATATATCAAACTGAGAAGAGATTGTTAAAAATAATTCTTTTGAAGAACATATTCCACCTCAATTGTATATCCTCAGCTGACCACATGCTGGTTTTCTCTCTTGATTTCAACTCTTTTTGCTTTCCTTTTATGCCTTTTTCCTACTTAAAAAGACAGCATTTCAGCCTCTGATAATGACTTACAAGCTTTATTATAAATTGTTGGTGCTTTGGACATATAACAAAGAGAATAGTTTTTTTCTTAAGCTATCATAGAACCAGTCATGTCAGAGTAGCTTTGTGGAATCCTTGTGTGTGTGTGTATTTGCTAGTTATAGCATATATTGAAGCACATATTTTTCTTTGAAAATCACTATATCATTAAATTTTAAGAATATAATTATAGCAAGTGGCATAAGAGTACCTTGCAAATCTCTCCAAAGGGACAAGATAAAACCAACATGGTTCAAAAGTTCAAAATTCAAAACATCAAAGTATGAGGCTGGAAGAAAGGAAATTCCTCTGGGATCACTATCATTTTCTTACATTCTCACTAGCGCTCTGCTGGTCTTCTCTGAAGAACCATTCTCTACAGACCTCCTCATTACAATTTCAGCTGTGACTGGCCACAGTCACTTGAAACTTACATTAAAAGACCAAGAATTTATCCACGTTGTCATTTTGCTTCTCTGTGGCTAGGGAATTAATCACTTTCTCAAGGGCCTAACTGCCATTTCCTTTACTTTCGGGAAAGAAGATTTTAAGAAAATGCCACTGTGTGACCGCAGCTTATTCTTTAAAAAGAAATGTAATATATCATTTAACAAAGGAAAATTACCAGAAGATAATTTTAGCTACGATCCAGTTATTTAATACATATTTGAGAGGTGACTTCACTTCAATGACCAAAGCAGGCCTTGAAGTACCCTTCTAAAAATGATGGAAGGCTGAAGTTTTCACAGAAGCCTATGGACTGGCCAGGTGACAAGTATTCGGTTGGCTTCCATTTTCACCAGTTTACATCCACAAGCTGGAAAAGGGCTAACAGGAAACTGGCAGAGTCTTTCCAGGAAACAAATCTGCTTAGTAGTTATGAACACTGATCCCTGGCTCAGGCAAGAAATCAAGTAGTGAATTCAGAATTATAATGTTAAAGGGCTCAGTTAGACTGTGTAATAAATCACCATCATTGCCCTCAAAGGCATGAATACCAAATGTATATTTAGGGACAAATAATTTCCAAGAAGTAATCCAGCACATATTAATACCCTGTATATCAATCTCTTTAGATTAATTTAAAATTATCAGTCCCATTAACAATATAATTTCATATGTATTAGTGTATTCTTTTTTAAATTCATAAGATGTGTATTACTTTCAGTTTTAATACATGAAATATGTTTTTATTTTATTTATCTATTTATTTATTTATTTATTTATTTATTTATTTATTTTATGGTACCGTGGATCGAACTCACAACCTCACGCTTGCCAGGCAGGTGCTTACACCGCTGAGCTAAATCCCTGGCCCACTGGGACATGAAATATAGTCAGAAAAGAATAAAGGAACTTTGACTCATATTGCATATTTATTAAATTTTTGACTGAGAATTCAAACTCCTATCTGTTTTGACCCACAATTTTTCAATTACACTGTGAAATTCTGCCTTTAGCAGCTATACATAAATTAACATATTGACAGATTCTTGAATACATAAAATAATAGTTTTCTACATTTTAAAAATAAAGGCAAAAGTATCCTTTTTTAAAAAATGTAATCTCCTATGACTACTTGCCTACCATTTTCTCAAAGATATCCCTGTCTCTTAAACTCTACCCAGCATGGCTGTGTTAATTGCACTAACATAGAGAAATGGTAACAAGATGAAAAATCTTTCTATGAAAGACATTTTGAATATTGCATGGTATTCTTATCTAAATTTATTAAATGTTGTGAAGGTTTTACTTGCTTGACACCTTTATAAACTAAATTTACATGACCAGAGTTATGACCAATTTGGGTACAATTAAATTAACATAGATTAGATTTTATTTGTGTTATGATTCATTAAAACAAGAAAGCTTACCTGATGCAGACCCAAGGCTGTGACCCCAGCACTCTGGAAGACTGAAGAAGATTGTGAGCCTAGCCTCACTAAAATTATTAGTGAGACCCTGTCTCAAAATAAAAAGGGCAGAAGATATAGCACAGTACAAAGGCCCTGGGTTCAATTCTCAGTACTTTCTCAAAAAAACAAAACAAACAAACAAACAAAAAGGTAAACACATACATTTGGCAGGGACAAAAATCTCTCTTTTTCCTATATAATAAGCAATGTGGAAAGATCACACATTGCGAATACTAATTTGTCTTTTTTTTGACAAAATAGTGTTTCACCAAATGTGTGACATTTGCTTTAGACTGATGGACACATAACATTTCAGAAAGCTCAAATCAAAGGTATAAGATTTACATTGCTACGTGTGTTTTATACGTCAAAAAATACTGCAAATTATTAGAGGCAAATTATTGGGCAAACTTAGAAATACTGACTTTGGTTAAAATACATTTATTTCATTCAATTCAACATGTGGTTATGTCCTGTCCCCTTGTGCTAAACCAGGAAGTATGCTATGAAGATAGTCCATGTGACAGATAGTGAAGAGGTGGCCAGGACCTAGCCTGGAGATTGAACCACAATAATAATCTTTGTTACTCAGAAGCAGTTGAGCTTCTTTTTACATACCTGTTAACGATTTATATACTTTCTTCTGAGAAAAGTATGTTTAACCTTTTAATCCTTGGTGCCCCATTTCTGGAATGCCCATAACAGTGGAACATAATGAAATGTGTTCTTGTCAAATTCTTGTGCCTTGAATTTTTCTAGGTAACATACATGAATTTCATGCAAAAATTGAGAAAATTTCAATCTTCATCATAAAAAGGTAAAGCTATTGTCTTCTACTTACAAGTATTAAAGTAATTGTATTCTACTTAATAATATTATTATTTGTTGTACTTATCCTACTGAAGTTTTTGGCATTCCTTATATATTCTGGATATTAATCTCTTGTTAGATGTATAGTTTGTGAATATTTTCTCCTATTCTACAAGTTGTCTAGTCACTGTCACGGCACTTTGCTGCGTGAAGCATGGTACATTTCAAAAATTTAGAAGAAAGCATTTTGGATATATTCAGAACGAAAGAAAAACAGGAAAATAGATGTTTAACCTCATTTTTACTTTATATATTATAAAGAAGTATCACAGCATCATGCAGTACCCATTAATAAGTATATATTTATATTTTTAATGTACTAGTTATTAATTTAATTTTTATATTTATATTTTAATGTACCAGTTATTAACTTTATATTTATACTTTAATGTACCAGTTATTAATTTTATATTTATATGTTAATATACCATTTATTAAAAATTACTAGGAAATTATTAGAAAAATTAATTTGTCCCCGTTATATCATGTTGAACTTCTTAGCCATCTGAATGCAAGCTCTGTGCATTCACTTCTTATCTGACTCTTGTCACCCAAATAACAATACTAGAGGCGACTTCTCTTCCTGCAGTCTTTAGCATGAGTCCCATGAGAATCATAGCATCACCTTAAGTCCTTTAAAGAAAACAACTTTAAGGATTCTTTCTCCCCAATGAGCTATATAACAAAAATTTGATAATTTCCTGGACTCTTTGCAGAAATCCCATGTATTTAGTAGGACCTTAATCTTGCAGGCATTTTGTGTTTAGGAAAGAACCTCGTTTTTGTACTTACCAATCAAGAAGAATTTTATCTGGATTGATTTCTTCTGTGCAAATTGGTTGATAGTTGAAACAAGTTTCAGAAAGATGTCCTCAATAGTGTAGGAAGAACTTTGATTTACTAGTTCTTATTGATTTCTTTATAGGTTTTTTAATGCAGTGAAGGGTTTTAATTAAATTTTATTTTAGTAAACAACATGGCACAGGCTCTTTGTTCACATCTGAATTGCTCAGATTTTCTATTGCTAGAATAAAACACCTGATAGAAGGGCCAGGGATGTAGCACGGTGGCACAGCATCTGCCTGGCAAGCGTGAGGTCTTAAGTTTGATTCCCAGTACCAAAAAATTAAAATAAGATACAAAGGGAGAAAAAAATTTAAAATAAAACAGAGGGAGAAAACTTTACAATATTGCGTTTGGCAATGGTTCCTTGGATACGAAATCAAAAGCATAGTAACAAAAGCAAAAAAACAGATTAGACTTTCATTTAAAAAAAAGTTTGTGCTTATATTGTTTGATCAGTTTTGCATGCTTATATCCTATAATCTGAGCACTTGCTCTGAAAGTAACAATATGCAATACATTGACCATTGTTAATTTCCTATTATCTTGTTTTGAAGTTCTATATCATTGTTTTTACTGTTTTTTTCTGTTTAAAGTAAAAAAATTAAACACCTGATAGTAATAATTTAAAGGAGGAGAGGTTTATTTTGGGCTCATAGTTATTGAGGTTTAAGTCCAAGGTCCGCTGTCTCCAGCGTAAGAACATGGTGGAAAGACATGGTGGATTAAAGTTGCTCAAACCACAGCCACCTAGTAAGAAAGCACAGGGCAAAAGCATCAGAAAGGGAAGCACCATGAGCTAGATACAGTCCCTATGATCATGCCTCCATGATGGACCAAGGTACAACCAGAAGGGTGCTTTATTCTTCAAGTAGGCATTTTTAACCCAGTCATGATTAATAGTCACAACATTTATGGCATATCCGCATATACAAGACATAATCCAAAAACACAATGAACATTTAAATTAAAAAATATTATAATAAATACACATTGCATCAGTATTGCTCAAAATACTTCCCCTTAGTTTGAAAACACTTATCCTATTGTTTTTGCCACAATTTAAAGCAGTTCTGAATGTCCTCTTTAGTAAGTATCATTGCAAGGTGCTATCAAAAATACAGGCAAAAGCTGCAGGCAAACGCAATCCAATGGAAAGGACAGATTACACTGTATTCTCTTCTACCTTAGTCACTAAATTTGGCATTGTGAAACTTCTGGCTTTTCCACAATGTGAAAATGACCAGGAATGGTAAATGATTTGAATCAATGAGGCAACAATGAAAGCATAACTAAAGATACTCATGAAAAAGGACTTCCAGAACTGCTTAAGAAAGTGACAAGAGGGCTGGGGGGTCTAGCTCAGTGGCCTAAGTGCCTGCCTGACCGGCACAAGGTCATGAGTTCAATCCCCAGTGCCACACACACACAAAAAAAGAAAGTGACAAGAATGATGGAATAATTGTGTTTGAAGGAAAGATTTTGAGAGATTAATGGCAATGTGTCTTTTACAGTAATAAATATTTTCATGTTAACACACTGTATATTTACATACATAAATATAAATGATGTTTCTTAATTTAAAGATGAATTACTTATCAAAATAACATTATCAACTGCTAATGGATCAGTTTTATATTTTAAACTTTTCTTATAATTTAAGATTAAAGGGTCATTTTATACTGTTTAATACAGAAACTGCATTTGCAAGTCACAAGTTAGAAAACAAATATCCAAAAAAACAAGTTGAGTAGCCTATGCAGACAGCATTTTTTTTTTTGCCTTTTTAGACAGGATGCTAAATTGAGAAATGTCAAAGACTGAACTTTGCAGCTATTCAAGTTCCTCCTTCCTTTTCTCCTTTATTTATTTTTCCCTTTGTAGTAAAACTTTCCCAGCCCTTGTGGAAAACCATTAGGCCAATTCCTAGCAACTCAATAGTCAACATGCTTCAGTAGTCCACTGAAAATCACTACTTTACCTATTACCTGCCTCAGGTTATTATATATAAAAACTTTACCTTATATCTTACCCCAAGAGATGAAAAGGTATCTTTTAAAATGCTTCCAAAAGATAACTAATTATAGAATTTGAGCCCATTTGTATAAAGTTATATAAATAAAAATAATAGTTACGATATTCACATCATTAAGCATATTGATAAATGCAAAGAACTACTACTGTAAAGGAAAAATACTCAATATGTTATAACTTACTATCAAGAGCATTGCTATCATATATGACAAACCACATATTTAAGCATGCCATGAATGATTGTCAATTTACCTATTCATCTATTAACTGTGTAGATTAAGGGACACAGCATGACTTTTTCTGAGTATTAGATTTCTAAATTGAATGTATTATTGAACATTTATTAAGCTCTATGTCTGAGAACCTATCCTAAGGAAAACATAATTAAAATGTAGCCACATTGTTGCCACTCCAAATCCACTCTGAAATGTCTCAAATTTAGTTGAAAACACAATAAATGACATCATCTTGTAATGGGATTGTGACTGTATTTGAGATGCTGCATTTCTGAGTAGATAGGTATGGGGGTGTGAGATAAACTCAAGGAAAAGAATATGCCAAAATGATGAATTTGCCAGGAATTGTGGCAGCACAGGCTGCCTTGATCACAGAACACTCCAAAACATTTTCCATATTTATCTTTGATGATTCTGTTAGCAAAATACATTATTTCCATTTGTTGAAGAATCTTTCTTGAATATAAATTAGCCTTTTCTTTGTTTACGTTACTAATTAGTACATGTTTACAGTATACAATGCATGGCATTGGTACATGGATATAACACATCTGAATTCCTTTATTCATCCACTTTCTTCTCCCTCCATCTCTTTTTCACATTCATATATCAGAAGGTACATTTGAACCAATCTCTTATTTGAAAAGCACAATTCCCATTCTTGAAAATATGAAAACTTTAAATAGTAACACTTGTAACACATGTTAAATCTTTCAATAAAGACTTCAGAGCTATTTTGTAAGCTTTCTCTGGTCAATATTTTTTTAATTAAATTATTTGTTTAAAGAAAGATATTTTGTGTATAGCTGGCCAGAAACTGTCATGCTCCAGTGAAGTATCAGAAGTTAACTAGTTTGATCTTCACAGAACAGGAATTTGCCCAAGACAGGTTACCTAGCAGGTCGAGGAGCCTGAAGGATTATAATCCTTGTGGTCTGGTTAGCACATGTTTAATCAAAGGTTTTGTCACTTATTTACTTACTAAAGCTTTCACAGACTCATAACATTTCAGGAAAGTCCTATAATTGCATTTTCATTCCCTGACCATCACTGTAGATTTCAATTACTACATTCTTACAAAATTTGTTGCTTGGAATGTGTCTTTTGTACTTAGTCTTTAGAACCATCTATTCTTAGAAATGCTTTTGGGTTGCCCTTCAAGGTCTTTGTGGGCTGGGAATGGTTTATTTCAGTTGGCCAAATAATACCATTCAAGAAAAGCAAATGAAGAACACAGTGTAAAAGCAGCTAAGATACACCCTCATTTCCCACTCTTCCTTGACAACCCACACTCACTGCATGTGTGGATTCCTTTTTAATTTAAAGAAATGAACCTAATGTTGGAGTAATACTGTAATGCTACTGCATACAAATAATAACCAGTATACTATGAAAGCAGACATGATTTAATATGAATTTGTTTCTGATCTTACACTTAGAATAACTTGAAAAAAATACATATATGAAAAATAAATTGTTCTTTGACAGTCAATGTTTACTATGCATTTGTGTTCTTGGATCTTTATACTACTGGCGGCATTTGCCTTACAGAGGGTTTTGTATTGTATTTTAGGAATAAATGATTTAGACCAAATACTTGATCCCTTTCTCACGCCATGTCTCAGTTTGACATTCACATAACAGCTACACTGATATTAATTTGCTTCTTCTATTTTCACTGAGTTTTCTTTTCAGAACTTACTTTTGGAGGAAACCATTCCTTTTTGTCTTACAAAATGTCCTCATTTATACCATTTATAAATTCTGGTCTTTAACCACAGTCGATTTTTTACTCAACTGTCAAAACATGAATATTTTTTGAAATTCAAGTGTAGCTTAAGTCTCCATAATATTTAAAAAAGAACATCATTTCCAAAATTTCAAAATTTTCCCTGCAGACATGTTTTAGGTTATGGTGAGACACCTAGATAGACAAAAAATGTAAGGGCATGATTTAACTAAAACTAAATCTAAATATTCTAGATTCATCACTATGATGCAGCCCTTCCTAAAGTAGATAGGCAATAAGTGAGCTTACAGAAACTTTTCTGTCACTGAATTTAACTTTTTTTTAGTAAAGAAACTCAGCCTGGTCAACTGTATGATACTATTTTGGTGTTTGATTTAGAAGTTCATTGAAAATATAAATTGACAATATATTTTCAATATCTGAACTGAATTAGAGGATTGTTTCTTTAAGCTTATGTCTCAATAATTCTTATTAAATTATTATTTCTGAATACTGTAAAATAGTCTTTTCCCACTAAATAACATTTTCACTAAAGCATGCTGTCTTGGATACTTTTCTCTCATTGCTGAGACAAACTATCTGGCACCCGAAGTTAAAGGAGGAAAGGTTTATTTAGCTCACAGTTCATGGAGGTTAATTAGCTGGCTGATGATGGCAGGTTAGCATGGCAGTGGAGCAACAGTTCATGGTGGCAGAAGACAGCAAAAGCAATAAGCACAAAAGGGAAGAGAGAGAAAGCAAACCTCTTTCCCTTCTTTATACTGTATGGAGGCTACCTGCCCCTTGGCGACTGTAACTCTCACACCCTAATCCCAACATTGGACAATGTATCTATCAATCACAAACTCTAGATTCACCTGCCTCTGAAAAGCACCATCCCCCATGGCAGCATGAGGATTTGGGGGGACATCCATACACAAACTATAACACACACAAAATTTTTATTGCCATCCACTTAATTTTTGCCTTAGTTCTGTATGGCAAATGTTGAACACTCTTATACCATATTATGATGGAATTGCAATGACTATCATTTCTGATTTAATTTTTACTGTGCATTTTCAGTCTGTACACTGACAACATTGCAGAGAAGAACTAGTAAGTAGATTCACAAGTGACTTAAATGGTGACTTTTTATAATAAATTGTAACCTTGTCTATGCAATGAAGCCCTTTGGCCCAAAGCATGACACATAATGGTTCTCTTTATATGGATTTCCATGGAGTCACATTGTGTGTTAGCACCGTGCAATCTCCTTAAATTAAAACATCTTTGGACAAAGCACGGTGATGCATGCCTATAATCTCAGCACTCAGTAGACTGAGGCAGGGGGACGGCTGCAAGTCCAAGGCCAGTCTTGGCTACAAAGGGAGCTCAAGGCCAGCCAGAAATGCACAGTGAAACTCTGTCTCAAAAAGATAAATAAATAAATAAATAACCTCTCTGAAAACATGGGGATGTTTTAGAAAAGTGAAACTATGAAGACAAATTTAAAAAATACTGTTTTATGACTTTTACAACTGAGAGAAATTTTATATCAGGCAATGTAAAATATGTGAAAATCATGTTGAGCTTGGTATAAAGTGATTAGTGACTTTATCTAACAGAATTGCTGAAAACAAAACTATAACATGATTAGATATGAATATAATTTCAGCATTTCTTTAATAATGCATGATTTATGCTAGCATCAACATTTCCTATTGAGCAACACAATTTCTTTTTTAGACATCGATTTCTATTTTGATATCTTATTGGCTATTCATATTGGAAATTATATTCCTATGTAAATTCTTTCATTTGAAAATTTGAAACTGAAGCCAATACAATAAGGGAAAGAGTAGCAATGCATGAATTAATCAGAGTTGGATCATCCAAGCTAATTTTACACAAAGGATTTCTGTGTGACTCAAAAATGTTGGCACCTTAACCATAAACATGTGTCCTCACCAGTTTCACAATCACTTCCCCTCATGGATTGCATTATGACAAATATTTTAAATAAAGACATTACAGAAAGAAAAGTGATTCAATAAGTAGTAATGGAGGACACTTATCATTTCCAAAAATTCTAACTGATCTTGTAAGAGGATGAATAGTCAATAATATTTTGAATGCTCGAAAAAAATTATCACTACATTTTGGACAATTGCAAACTTTTCATTATAAGCAGATGGAAATTAGACAATGATTTTATTCAGAGACAGCTATATTAAACTTGATACTGGTGCAAGGAAATTTTTTTTGGTACCAGGAATCAAACTCATGACCTTCATCTTACCAAGCAAGCACTTGAGCCACTGAGCTAAATCCTCAGCTCAAGGAAAATTTTTATAGTAGATCATAAAGTGTTGTTTTTTGTTTTGTTTTTGTTTTTTGCGGCACCAGGGATTGAATTCGTGACCTTGCACATGCCAGGCAGGTGCTTAGGCCGCTGAGCTAAATCCCTAGCCCTTGTCTTTTTGAGACAGGGTTTCACTATGCCATTCAGGCTGGCCTGAGCTCACTTTGTAGCCCAGGCTGGTCTCAAACTCACAATGATCCTCCTGTCTCAGCCTCCCAAGTGCTGGGATTACAGGCGTGCACCACCAGGACTGGCGATCATAAAGTATTTGAGAGAGTGTAGACCATAGAAAAGCTGCCCACTATGTTCCTAACATCAAGACAAATAACCTCATTAATTTTGTTAATTAATTATTAAACTTCCAATGAGAAGAAAATTCTAACGTGAGGTGATATTAGGAAAATGTGACAATTTTTCTTGCCCTACTGCATACTGTGGTTAAGTTGAATTTTATATTGTATGCCTTCTTTTGATGTAAAGTGTGACAATCACACAGAACTTGGACCAAAATTTAATAATCTTGTAAAGATACTATGTTTGTAAGACTTAAAATATAATTGATGAATTGCAGATAACATCCAAGTAAAAAAATCAATGCATGTTCAATAATGAATAAATTTAATCTAGATCTCATTAAATTTCAAAAATAGCCCTTGCGTTGATATTCTAAAATATATTCATTTTTGTGTCCTCATGAAGAGCTCCAAATTCCAAACTTCAGCATTCTTATATTCAGTATGAACTTGCAAGTTTAAATTATAAATGACCCTGACAATATTCTTTGTGATCCCCACGATTATCTTTTAAACTGTTGTAACTGAAGACACTAAGAGAGACTTTGAAAATCTAAACCTAATGTAGACACTCTAGCTGAAGGTGATAAGAGTACATTCAAGGCTCTGATTCATATTTCTAGTGTATATTATAAACTCATTTTTGTTAAGTAACAACTAATTGCAATGAGTTAAAGTTTATTTTATGCATCAGTTTTTGGTCTCAGAATGAAAATACAAATATTACCTGAAACAAAGCACTCTACTCCACATTTTCCTGTCAAAATAAATACTGATATATTTTTTATGTGGAAGAAAGAGTGCTCTTAATGACCTTAGCTCTATCAGGATGTGTTTAGTATCTTTTGACAGTGAATAAATGTTACGGATTCTTCTAAACAGCTCAATTTAGCTCTCTGCTGCCAGGTGAGATCTATACTGCTCACAAAATCAAAATGAATAACCAGAGAAATCGATATTTCTTTTACTTAAAACATAAAGGCAACATTATAGAAGTTATTTTCAAACTTCTGGAAAGCAAGGTACCTATGTCTCAGAAAAATAAAATGAGTAAGCAGATACTTGACTTTGTTTTGAGAAGCCCCTACCTTATAACCAATAGAGATAGTAAAATATGTGAATTTTCTGTAGTTCCATACACAAATACATCAAATACATATATTTTTTAAACAAAATTGACCAATCAAAAACTTAGAAGGATACTTCAGAATTATGAAAGATCAGTGTGGTTTTGTTTTGATTTTTTTTTTGTTGCTTTGAGAAAGCGAGTGTCTCTATTTTCACACACACACACACACACA
>RJWT010035199.1:0-13534 GCA_004365215.1 Cuniculus paca
GGAGGGGCAGGCAGGAGCCAACATCTGCAGCAATTCCTTCTCTCTCTTCCTCCAGATGTCATCTCCTCCATTTGCAAAATTAAAGAGCTGGACGAGCAATTGCTAAGGGCCTGTCTGGCTCCCGTCTCTGGGATGTGACAGTGTTCAAGTCCCAGGGCCTCTGTGTGGGCAACAGTTGGCCAGGGAGGTGTGGGCTGAGACTTGAGGTGCAGTTGGGGACCGCTCTTCCCCATATGCTCCAGCCATGTCCTTCTCCTCCTGGTGGGTGGCACCCAATTTGGAGGCACCCAGGTAGGGTTTCTCACCATGACACTGGTAGACCAGGTGGCTGAGTGTGACTCACAAGTGAATGGGTATGAATGGGACAGTGGGTGTGTGGGTGTGTCTGCATGTGGGCTGATGTGTGTGACTTAGGAGAAGTCCTGCATTGTGGATGTGACAGATTCCTGGCTGTGCATGGGAGTGTGAGTATCTGTGTGTGAGTGACTGCATGAGAGCATACACAAAGCTGTGCTCATGTAGTATGTGTCCTTGGCACTGGAAAATAGGGGTATCCTGGGAGTGTACTGCAGGGTGTGGTCATGGGCAAGTGTGACTCCTGGCAGTTGCGTGTGGGGCTGAATTAGTGTTCAGGTACTTGCAGGGATGAGCCTGTGGGTGGTCATGTCTGATCACGATTGTGTGTGCGATTTGGTACGTGACTGTGGGTCTGAGAGTGTGTGGCTGCTAGGTGTGCACCTGTGGGTGCTGGCCTGTGTGAGAAGGAATGTGTATTTTTGGGTATGCCATCAAATCTGTGCTTCCACGGTGCACTGCTGTACATGACCAAAAAAGTGGCAGTAGGTTTGTGACTGGACCGCTGTGTGAGTGTGTGACTCTGTGTGTACACGCACCTATATGCATGTACATGTATGTGTACATATTTTTATACATGCACAGCACTGTGCATTGACATGAACATCATCATGAGTATGGTGTTTGCTTTGTGTCCCTGGATGTGTGCCGGGTGCCTCTGCCTGCTGTGACTGTGTGTGTGTGCTGTGCACGGAACAGAATTGTTGCACTGGCTGTGTGTTCTAAGTGACTCCAAGTGGCCTGGTTTGGGGCATTTTATTGCTTGACTCCCTTAGGAACAGAAGGCTGGGGCAGTGGCAGCCACAAGGAACCTGCTGGCCAGCAGTCTGGGAGCAGAGGTGGCCAAGGTCACAGTGGCACCGTCCCTTCCAGCTCAGTCTGGAGGATGGAGGGATGGATCCGCAGCCCAGGGAAGATGCCCCAGTTGGGGGAAAGAGTTGCTGTAAGCAGCTACTACCATGGGTATCTAGGAAGGGGCAGAGGACAATCCCTCCCCAGAGAGTTTACCACCAGAGCCCACACTTGGGGACAGGGTCCATGGCTGTCTGCAACAAGCATGCGGGGACAGCTGGACTGGTGCACCAGCTCTCTTTAGGAAGCAACTCCAACAAGTGAGCTTGGTCAGGCGTTAGGAGACACCCCTGTGCTGGACTTGGGCACCCTGAGGTGCACTGAGGGGCAGTGTGCGTGTGTGTATGTATTTCAGGCTGTTCGCACTCCTGCTCAGATCTTGCTTCTGATACTGTACTTCCAGCCTCCCCGGAGTCCGGGGCCCCATGCATGTGGCAGGGTGGGGAGAGACTTGCATCGAGTGGCCAGTGCTTTCCTCCCCATGCTCAGAAATCGTTTGCCCAGTGCCCAGGATGTAGTTGTGGAATCGTTTCCAAATATAGGCCAGGGTGGCCTCAGCTGCCTGGAGACAGCCCCCGCACCCTCTAAGCTTTAACACAGCCACTGGCCGTCACCTAGAGCTGTTAGTCACAACAGTTACCCCTCAAGGTGGCCACTAGCGATGGACAGGAGCTGAGCACAGGTCATGGGCCCAGGACACATCTGAGCAAGTGATGCTGGGTGGTCAGGGGCCTCCAGGACAATCTCGCAGCGCCTTCCTCTGTAGCACAGAGCCACAGGAGGACACTCCACACACGGGGCCTCAGACGCCAGGGGCTCAGGCATTTTCACACTGAGGTACACAGGAAAAAAATACACATATATATCTAAATGCCCCCCTCTCAGATTGGCATATGCCATGGTACACACCCGTAATCCCAGCTACTCTGGAGGCTGAGGAAGGAGGATTACAAGTTCTAGCTAGTCTGAGAAACTTAGTGGGACCTATCTCAAACAAAACAAAACAAAACAAAACAAAACAAAACAAAACAAAACAAAACCATGAATAAAAAGAGCTGGGGGTGTAACTCAGTGAAACAGCCTTCCCGAGGTCAGTCCCCAATACTGCAAATAAAAAGATGAATATTTCCTCTCAAAGAAGCAGAAGCCGACATTCACATAACACAACAGCACAGAGACAGGAAAGTAGAAAACAGTCACACAGAGAGACCAGAGGATGATGTCCCACTTAGTCACAGCACACGCACCCACTTGATGTCTGGTGGGTGGCCTGGAGCGTGGGTCTCCTTTCAGGATGGGGACTTGGGGCAGAGACGCAGCTCCTAGGACTGGGGTGGGCAGGCTGTCCCTGGAGAGACAGGGCAGGGAGGAGGTTAGGGGGAAGCTGATGCGATGGGACTCTATCTCTGAGATCTACAAAAGAAGTCTTCCCCTGCCTGACTGTTGTCCACTGCTGGCAGCCAGCTGCAGCGAGTGCCTGGGACAAACCTGGGGGCGGGCAGCAGGAAGAGGAGCCACTAAGGGTGCAGCCAGGGGTCTGTGGCAATGAGCAGGGCAGGCCCTCGGGGAGCCCCTCTGGGGCCTGGGGTCCACCTGTGACCCCCACTGGAGTAAGGTTGCACCAGCCCCAGGAAACTCAAAGCAAAGACAGGAGAGGGCCCTGGCCTGGTGCACTCTCTCCACCCTGTGACAGGAATGCACGCGGCTCAGCTGTGAACACGGAGGATCCTAAGCCGGTGACGCCCACCTCGCCCTTAGCAGGCTGAGCTCACAGCGGGGAGCAGGCTGGAGGACAGCTTCCACTCAAGGGTCATTTCCAGCATCTGAGTCTCCAGGGGCTGGGAAAAGGAAGGATGTGGGCTGTGTGACTTCGGGCAAATCCTCACCCTCTCTGAACCTGCTTATTTGCTTCCCAAAAACCTGTAGCCAGGCACATCTTCTCCTCTGCCTGATTCAGACACTCTTTCTCGCTCCCTTCCTCCTTCCAGGGGGCTGTGTATTCTGGCTCTGAGGCTGTGCCCCATGGGCCTGGGCTCCAGGACGGAAGGCTGAGGCTTGGAAAGGAGACCATTAGCGTCTTCTGTCCTGGATCCCAACCGGCTAAAGGCCCTTGGACCCGGACTGTTTGCTCACTGGCCCCTTAGGGGTTTCCCACCTCCTCCACGGGCATGGGGTGGAGGGGCAGAGGCAGCAGAAGACCTGGAAGTCTCTCCCAGGACTGAATGTGCTTTTACCTTCTGACAAAGCGCCCTTGCACTCGCCCCGTCTAATGGGTCTCTCCACACGCCCCTCCCTGGCTCTGAAGGGAAGCCCTGGCTGGAGACACACGCTCCTGGGTGCCAGAGTCAGACTGCCTGGGTTCAAATCCCACCAGACTGTGCACAAGCCAGAGCCCTGGAAACAGTCCGCACCCAGTGGGGAGTGATCAAACTGTCACAGAGCGCTAAGCGGAGCTGAAGGAGAGCAAACTGTGTTAAAATGCTCTGCCGGGCCTGCCACGTTAGCTGTTGTGGCATCTCAGATGCTAAGAGATTCGTGAGCTTCAGATTCCCATCTCTCTGCAGACTCTTCTGAAAATATTCATGCACGCTGCTGGGGAGGAAGGAGATTAGGAGCTCAGGTTGGGGAAGGGTCGCCCTGCAAACTGCCTCGGGACTCTGGGGACTCTCGGGAGGGAAGAGATTAGGAGGAGCGCTCCGGAGCTACCAGGAGCTTTGGGGGCCTTTTGATGGTCTTAGAATTGGGAGAGGATAATTTTTAACTTTCTGGTTACTTCCAGAGGAATGGGGCGGGAGGTGGTGGCAGAGTGGAGCAAGGCTGGGAGAACCCGGAGGAGGAGGAGGAGGAGGAGGAGGAGGAGTCGCTCCCATCTCTCAGCCAAAGGCCTTTGCCCCCACACCAAGCCCAGACCCCTTCTGGCCTGGCCTTAGCTCTTCCGGCTCCAGATCCGGCTCCAGAGCGGAGCCGGGTAGGGCAGCAGCTTAGTTCTTTCTTGGACCTTGCTGCCTCCAAAATGGACACAGGAAATTCAGCCTTTATTATCCACTCTCCACCCTTAAAAGAAAGAAGGCCACTTTCTCCCTCCCGCTTGGAGATTCAAGAAGCAATGCGACAAAAATGTTATTGCCATTACATCCACAATAGAAATGTTTTGCTCTACAAGCAAAGGAGGGTAGTGTACGCTTTCTCGCTGTGATTCTGCCGATGTTAATGCCACCGTTTCCAGTTGCCCACTTTTTTGCCTTCCATTGAGAAGCTGCTCCAGGCCAGCAAAAAGTGGCTTGGGCAGATGTGGGGAGCCAGGTACCATGAGGCTGCAGGGAGATGTAAAGCGACTTCAGGCACTCTGATGACAGCAGCGGTTCCACTGGGGTCAACCATTGCCAGCACACGCCTTTCCTAGGTCATCGCTCTGAACTCAGGGGGCTTTCCCCTCAAGATCCCATTTAACCTGGACTTACACCTCAATTTTTCCCCTGTCAATAAATCGGAGAGTTTTTGACTGTGTTCTGTGGTAACTACTGAAGAAACACCTTCAGACCCCAGGACATGAGCAAAATCCCCCAATCCTATGATCATCCATCGACTTTGAGCCCCAGGGTTGCGCACATTGGCCAGGACTCCCGGGTTGCCATGGTGAGCAGGGATCTGAGAGTCCCCGTGGAAACCATCCTTTGAGAACCTTGCAGGACCCCCTGTGAGCCTGTCAGTCTCACCCTTGGTGTTTCAGTGTGATTTGGAGGCTGGAGCAAGGCATCCTAGTCTCCATTTTCAGACCTTTCCATCGGGGTTGCTCCGAAGGCTGATAGAGAAGAAAAATTAGAGGTCCCGACCAAGCAATCACTTAGGTGACGGATCCTTCCATTTTGGGGTTTGGCTGCCCTTGTCACCCGCACCCCCACCCACCTCTCTTCACCTCCCCTCACCTCCTCAAGGTCATTACTAGAGATTTCACTGGCAGCTCCAGGCGGGGCCGCTTCCACCTCCTCCACAGCTCCTGGGAGCTCCTCCTGCAGTGGGGCCTGCGCTTCTCATCCCGCAAATTTCCCCAGGGTACAAGAGGGTGCAAGGACTGTGATGATCAGCTTCTCAGACTTAGCCTGCTACTCCAGCATCAACGAGAGTTTTAGGTTCTCTTCACCCAGCTCAGTCCAAGTCAGGAAAACCTAATCAGACCTCAGTAAATTTCAAAATCTCAGGCCTGGCTCGTTTTGGGGCATGAGGTGAATTTTGCCTGAATCCCTGGGTTGAATTGGGAGACATCAAGCTGAGCCTTCATAAAGGGGGTAATTATTCCACGGTTTCGCTCTCCTTTGTTTTCTTTGCCCCTATGAGTTCGGGACCTCTGAGCACCGACTTAGGGAGGGATCCACACTCCCTCTCCCATAAGTGCCGTGCTTTGTGAAACCTGGGATCGAATTCTGTCCGGTGGGGACGCCTTGCTCCTCGAGCCGGGCTGGCTGGCAAGAGGCCCCGCAGGCCGCCAGGACTGTAGTTTCATCTCTGGTTTTGAATCCAGTCCTTTGAGCAAGCTTAACACGTGTGGATTTAATTTCCCTTTCTTTCTTGCTTTCTTTTCTCCCCCCCCACCCCACCCTGGGAGGGAACAAGAAAAATAGTCTGCTGTGTCGACAGCGCGACACTGTTCTGTTTGCCAAAGAAAATTTGTCTTTCCAGAGCCCCGGAGAACAGCGGACTCCCAAATTTCCATTTCGCCCGTCAGAGGAGGTGAAGGGGGTATCCAGACAGGCCCCCTGCCTGCACCCCAGACCTGGCGGTTTTAGCCTAACTCTGTTTTACAAAGTCAGAGCCTTGGAATTCAGGATGTCCTCCCCCCACATACACCTTTTGGGGCTGCTGATGGTGTAGACACAGGGGCCATACCCGGAAGACCTTCGGCAGGTTCCGGGCTGCAGATTCGGCTGCATTCTCAGCCTCAGCCCAGCGTGTACGGGCTTCGGATTCATCCGTCAGACCCTCACCTTTCTCTGGCGGTAACTTCCCAAATCGGAGGGGGTGAGAACAGCGGCCCCATTAGCACCAAGCGCCACTCACTGTCACCTCCTCAGCTCTTTGGAAGCGTGCAGATTGCCAGCACACACTTCTGTCCCCTCTGTCCGTCCATCCATCTGTCTGCTGGGTTTCTGAAAGGAGTTCTGCTACCATTTCTCATTACGCTTAGCAGGAAACAAAACAACAAAACAAAAACAAAAACAAAAACAAAATCCCATCCACCAAGCTTGGGGAGTAGGGAGGAATAGTTCCTAAACACACGCATACGTGGGGAGCAACAATAATAGGGTTTTTTGGGAGTAGAACTACTAGAGGGGGGAATGGTGTATATTAATAATAATAACAACAACAACAGCCAGTATTCTTCCCAGAGAGTTCAGGTCAAAGGGAGAAAGCTAGGAGCCGAATAAAACATTGGGAAGGGAACTCTTGTGGCCCCGGAAAAAATATAATAGAGACAGATTTCACTAGGGAAGAGGGAAAGTGACCTCCTGAGAAAAGCGGAAATTTCCCACCGTTGGCCTGACCCATTTCTTTTGCAAAATAAGCTGGTCAAAGTTTAGTTTCATCATCATTTCTATTGTTGTCACTATACTTATTAATTTTCCCAGGGCAATCTGCACTTCCCTCTACTTTTGGCCCTTGGGGTTGGGTGAGGCGGAAAGGAGGCATCTTGAGAGAGGTGGATGAGAGTGCATTCTCTTTAGAGAGTGCAACAATATAGTAGTGTTGAATGTGACTCTCTTTAAAAACAGATGAAAAAAATGGATGAGAGATCAACAGCCACCACTCTCCACCCCTTTTCTGTTTTAATTTAAAAAATAACATTCCGCTCTCTCCCAACCATTGCAGTAATAAAATCAGGGCGGGAGTTTTGTGAAAGAACAATACACTTCGGAGGAAAACTGAGCAGGGAGCAGGTTCGTTGGGGAAGCATCATTTTTCCAAAAGAAGGGAGGGAGGTGTGCGTTGCTGAGGGATCCAGAGTCCACT
Source organism: Cuniculus paca (assembly GCA_004365215.1). Lineage (NCBI taxonomy): Eukaryota > Metazoa > Chordata > Mammalia > Rodentia > Cuniculidae > Cuniculus > Cuniculus paca. The sequence continues at coordinate 7,213 of RJWT010035199.1, forward strand.
GCCCAAATGATGAGGGGAAAGAAAGGTGATTGTAAAATCGAACCGGGGTCTTCAGTTTTTGTAGCTGCGGTGCAGCCTTGGAGCTCATGGCAAAGCGAGGCTGCAGTGGTTGGCTTCTAGGATCTTTTTTGAGCTGGTCCAGGCGATTGCGGCCGAAATTTGAAAGCAAGGAGTCAAACTGCAAGGAACTCGCTCCGCTCAGAGTCCACTTTTTCCCTCCTGCCCAGTGTGGCCTAGGCCTCCGCTTCAGGCCTACCTAGGTCCACAGGTCATCTGGGAATTCATCAGAACTAGGGTTCCGACGAAGAATTTCATTTTGGGCTGCACTGTGGCTCCTAGAAGAGAGGGCTGCATGAACAGGCCTCGGATTTGGGGAAAGGTAGTTAAGACCCTGAGAAACGAAAGCGAAGCCACCGCAGCTCGGCCCAGAGCGGGACGCGGGTTTTGCTCGTTGGAATCGACGTGTCTGAGGCCCGGCTGGCCCGGGCGCCCGAAGCCGCGCTGGAAGCCTCTGCCCGCTGTCCCCGCGGGGCTGACCTTGGCTCCCGCAGCTGCTTGACCGACTGTGTCCCTGCACATTTCGCCGCCGCTCCATCCTGGGTAAACCGGGCCTGCAGCCAGGCCATGCTTTGGAAAACCCTTGGGGTTCGCGGCGCGCAAAACCCAAAATCGAAGCCCGAAGCCGGGGACAAGTCCAGATTCAGAGGCCCGGTCCCTCGGGGACCCTGGGCGGGCCGGGAACTTACCCTTCCGGAAGGCCCGGCGCACTGGCTCTGCGCTGGGCAGGCCAAGCTCTTCCCTCGGCGCCGCCAGGGGCGTCTACACGGTGCGTTTCGCAACTCAACGTAGCGGATCTCCAATGGCGCGCAAAAGCTTGCGCACCGTCACCGTGCTACTTAGAAATCGCGCCCTTTGATCGGGACTAGAAATAACTGTCGTTGTAATTACAGAACAAAATAGAATACCTCTTCCCTCTGCGGGACCGGCGCTTTAATTTTTCTTTGCAGAATCGCGCTTTCCAACCCCACCCTCGCTCCACCACCTACTCGCACCCCACCCCCCGCAGGGCCACTCTAGGACAAATTACATCCCCGGACCTGGTCAAAGGAGCCTTCTTACAAGGGTCTTTTCTGTCTGCAAGAAACATCTCTGGCAACTCTCTTTCGGTCTGGGAATTTCTCGGTCTCTTGTTTCCCCTCTACGAAGACCCAGTAATTACTTTGTGCCGTTCTGCAATTGGGCGCGTGGTTATCGCTTCCCAAACGCAAGCCCTGGAGAAACTCCTCCACATGCATTTGCTAAAAAGCTGAGCTCCCTTCAGGGAAAAAAAAAAAAAAGTTAAGACCAAGAAATCCTTGCCTCTTGCAAGAGATCTCATTCCTCCTAACAACTCGATTTCTTTCCAAAGCGGGCTGAGGTGGGCGCCCATCTCTTTTCGCTAAGCGCCCCCTCCTCTCCTCCTCTCTAAGAAAATCGATCTTGGCTTTATTTGTGTCTTTATGTTCACCACCCCCATTTCCCCCCCGGAGAGCGCTGGGTTTGTTTATTTCTTTATTTATTCCCCGGGGCCAAGGCGTCCTGGACTTGTGGCTAGAGGACCGGGATTGATAGAGGAAGACGGAGACGTGAACCTCCCGCCGCTGCCCCCCAAGTCAAGCGTGACAGCGCGGGCCGGTTGCGTGACTCGTGACGTCTCCAAGTCCTATAGGTGCAGCGGCTGGTGAGATAGTCGGTATCGCCTGGTTGCCTCTTTATTTTATTGGGGTATGCCTGGTAATAAACAGTAATATTTAATTTGTTGGAGACCACAAGCCAACTACGAGCTGGGAGGTACTGTGCTTCTCCGGACAGACTTTGGAGAGAAGGCTGGCCTAAGAGGGGAGTCGTTTCTGGGGTCCTTTCAAACCCCAAAGGCCCTACCTCAGCGAGGTGCACCCCTGGATTCTGCGAGGAAAGAAGAGGTGGGATTTTTGGAGGTGAGTGTGGGCCCTGAGAACTAAGTCAGCCCTCTCCACAGGACCCCTGGCCTCTCATTCCTACTGCACCTTGCTGAATCCCCTCACCTCACCTTGCTAGAAAAATAAGATGATCACACTTTCGAATTTTGAGCTCAGGTGTCACTGGGAAGGACAGACAGTGCCCCTTTCCTGTTTAATAATCCCAGTTTTGCTCAGTAGCTGTCTCCACGCCCTGTCTCCAGGAACTAAGCGAATCTGGCTGAGCTATTACTTGGGGGAGCCCAGAGTTTCCCTCTTGGGAAGGGTCTGCAGATTATTTATGGGAATTAATTTTATCCGCCAAATCTCTGTGAGTTTAAAGGGATTGGAGTGGTCTTTCTGGATTTCCCCTTCCTTCTACCAGAGAAGTGGAGATTCAGGCTCATGTCGCCGCCATGCTTCTTCCCCATTCTTGTTTTGATCTTGGTCCCCATCCTGGACACCTCTTCAGCAAGCCCAGAGGCCCAGGGCTGACATCTTGGAAGCCAAAATGTTTTCACAAATAACATGAATTGCCTTGGCCAAGTCTGTTTAAAAACAAACTTGGAAGGTAGAGGGTTGGGAAGGTTGGAAGAACCCAGGCTACACTACTGCCAATCTCAGGACATTTCTCCTCCCTTCACCCCTTTCTCCAGACCCAGTCTCTAGTCAGAGCCCAAGAAAAGAACAGGACAAAGGGGTGCAGAAGTGGGAAGCAGGACAGGACCTGTGCCATTTATTCTAAGCCCCTGTACTGGGTGTCCCACTCTGGGTCTGCTCCGGGAGACCTACTGGCTATGTTTCTGCTTCTATTGACCTCTTCAACCACCCTCGAAACAGTGGATTTCAGAGTTGAAGGCAGGGAGAGGAGCGCAGACAGAGGAAAACCCCAGCCAGTCCCGGTGACTGTTTGATTATTTTAATAAGGCTGGGCACTGCCTTGTGTACACCTCCAGCCGGGGCGGTCTGGTGGTCCTAGCAGGGGTGGGGGCAGGGGTGGGGTAGGGACGCACTGCAAAGATGATTTCTTGGCATCTTTGATCTTAGTCCTCACCCCAAGGCACCTTTACTCTGCCTTCACCCCCAGTGGTGGAGCGTGGGGGTGATGAGTGGGGGCTGGGGAAGAGACGGCGGGGCAGCCAGCCCGGGCTCCTGCGGCCACGCGGGGTCACGCAGCTCGGCCTGAGGTCAGCGCTGGGGAGAGAATGTTGTCTAGGCTGCAGAGGCCTGGGGCATGTGTGTGCTCTCCCCGGGCCCTCAGACTGGTTCTCTGCAGGGCCCGGTCATGGGGATTACTGTACTTCCCGGGGAGAACGGTTTGCCATGATTTGTGCACACTTCTTGCAGCCGCCACCAGCTCAGAACAGCACAGATGGATGAAGGTTGAGAAGGGGGCGGAGGGGAGGGGCGAGCGCCAGGTCTGGACTGGAGCGTCCCCTCGAGAGCTGAGTGTTTGGGAAATCTAGTGGAAAAGTGGGAAAAGTGGTAGGTGGAAAAGGGAGAAAAGAGGAGAAAAGAGGGTGGGGGAGGAGAGGGAGGGAGTGAGGAAAGGAGAGAGAGAGAGAGAGAAAGAGAGAGAGGCAGTGTGTGGTGGGAGCTAGTTGGATAGGCAATTTCAGTACTTAGGAAGCATCAATGTAACTCAACGTCACTGCGCTCAGCAGGGCTGGCTTGTATTTCTGAGGGAGGGAGAGAGAGAGAGCGCGAGAGCGAGCTCTTACCTCGAATTCCGGAACTTTAACCCTGAAAGCAACGCTCAGAAAAGACTTCCACAATTCCCCCGGCTGTCTGCTCTCCCAGCTTTTCTTCCCTGGGGTGCAGAGGAGGAGCGGAGCTCTGGGGACTGCGCAGCGGGGCTGTGGGGGCTCCGCGAGCCGCCGCTCTGCATTTCTGGGAGCCCTTCTGGCGCCTGACAGCTCGGAAGGGTTCGGGGAGTGCAGCGAGCGGAGGAGGTGGGTGCCGGAGGTGGGCAGTCGCCGCCGCGGCTGCAGCGAGGGCTGCCGCTTTGTGGGCGGCGGTGTCCGCTAGGCTGGGCAAGCAGTCCCCAGCGTGAAGCGCGGAGTCACCATGCCTGCACCCCCGCCTCACCGCCGGCTTCCCTGCTAGGAGGAGGAGGGGACGTGGTGAATGCACCGGCTTCGCCGAGCGAGCGAGGTAACCGTCCCGGAGGTGGCTGGGGCGGCTCGGGCGGGAGCTCCGGCGCTGAGTCGGCTCGCGGGGACGCGCATGGCGGACTCCGGCCTCGCCTGCGCCCTGCGGAGCCCGGGTGCGGAGGTTGGCGCGGCCCGGAGCTTCCCAGCGAGCGGAGCCCGGGAGGCGGCCGCGGCCGGGGGAGCAGAGCTGCGGCTCGAGGGACGCGCGGCCTGGTTCTGTCAAAGCGCATCTTGTTCGTCTCTGCCAGCCCCGAGCTCCCCGGACCCTGGCAAGGGCTCAGGGTGGATTCTACCCGCGGCCCGGAGTGAACGGGAGTGGACGTGGGGGGCGCCAGCCCTGCTTTCTTTTGTTGTGAGCAGACTGCAGGGCTCCCACCGCTGCCTCCCCAAACTGCGAGGGCGACGGGAAAGAAGCTGCTTGGGGATCGGGCCTCAGAAGCCCGTCCTCTCAGCCTCATCGTTAGACGATGGGCCACTGCAGACCAGGGTGGGATCCAGTGTTTTGCCCAAGCGACTGCTAGGATCGCGGGGGCCTTGGCTTGCATTCCTTTCCCGAGGTCTCCTCGTGTGTTCTCGGCCGGGTTGGTGGTGCAAATCCTTAGCTGGGAATGACGAGGAGACTAAAAGATCAGAGAGCGAGCAGGAGGCAGGCTGCAATGCATCCTCTCCGCTGCTGTGGTTTTGTGAGTTCCGTCCTCTGGCTCTGCAAAAGTGGGCCATGCTCCCTGCTGCTGTGGGCCTGACCGGCAGTCCAATACCTGTCACCAGCATTCATCAGGGACCGAGCTCGACCCCTCCAGCCTCCAGCCAGGCCTGCCGCTCAGGGAAGCTCTAAAAAAATGCGCGCCTGGGGATAGAGAGCGTAGAAAGCCAGAGACCGCTCACCCCAGGTGCCTGGGCACTCTCCTCTCTCAGACCTGCTGCAGTCAATTTCTTCCTTGGGCCCTCTGTATGGCTACTTGGTACTTATTTTTGACAAGTCATGCTTAAGTTTGGGGGAAGGGGAGGACTTTTTAATTTTAAAGGACTTTCCATTTTCTGGCCTTGTATCTGATTAAAAAAAAAGAGAGAGAGATGCCAGGAATTCTCTTTTGGAAACTGGTGTCCCCATTTACACATCCATTTTCTCCTCTGCTTTTGGTTTTGCAAGAGGCGGGTTATTTAGGGCATTTGGCCTAACGCAGACATATATTCCTTTTATAAAGTTTTCATAAAAAGCTCTGTCGGCCTCCTGTTCATGGAAGGAGAAAAGAAATTCTCTAAAGAGCCCTGGGTTTTTGTTTGGTTTGGTTTTTGGTTAGTACCCAATGGCTTCCAAAAATATCGACGTCTTATCTTTATTGGCTCTTGCAGGAGTTCGGACAAATTTGACGGGCAGCTCGCTTATCACCGGAGCCTGCGCAGGGGCAGGCGATGTGGGGCTCTCCTCCCGCTCCGATGTGGGGCTTTCGAGAGAGGTTGTGCGTGGCCAGAAAGTAATAGTAATGATAATGATAATAATAATAAGAACGATAGAACTTTCTGCAGCCTCCTTCAGCTAAGAACGGAAGTGCTGGAAACCAGACCAAACTGTTCCCCACTATTGCTAGAACTGCGCTCTCCAACTCCCTCTCTCTCCCTCTCTCTCGGTTTCCTCTCAGAGCACAACCTTGCGCGGGCACTGGCCCGGGGCGCACCATGGCTGACGCAGACGAGGGCTTTGGCCTGGCGCACACACCTCTGGAGCCTGATTCGAAAGACCTCTCCTGTGATCCCAAAGCTGAGAACGCCTTAGGGGCCCCCAGCAAGTCTCCGTCGTCTCCACAGGCCGCCTTCACCCAGCAGGTAAGAAGATCTCACCACCGGCCACCCTTTGCAGAGACCAAGGCTCAGTTTGGCCTCCCTTCTCAGTGGGTCCTGTGAGTGCAAAGAGAACCACCTCGCTCAAAGTATTGCCCTCTTTCCTTGTTTTCCCACTCAGTCCCCCTATTCTCTACCCTGCCTCTCAAAACCCGAGCATATTGGCAACCCCAAATTCCATTATATTGCAATCCACTTTATTGTGCCGATTATCTTTATGGCCTGAGGATTTTTGAGACCTATTTAAATTGCGGGAAAAAATCTCAATTACCCGGCTATTTAGGGTCAGCTCACAATGGCCCAGGTAATTTTTTTCTCCTCCCGCCGCACTAAGTACAGAACTGGCTGTGAGCC
>RJWT010035200.1:0-13511 GCA_004365215.1 Cuniculus paca
AGGACAGGACAGGACAGGACAGGACAGGACAGGACAGATGAGATTTTGGGGGAAAAGACCAAAGCAAAACTTCAGTTGAATAACTGTATTTTAATGACTTCACTGAATTCGTTTCTTTAACTCATTCCTTTCTTTAGCCCCACCTTGGTCAGTTTGATAAACTAGTGGGTGAGCAGTTTCAAAGCTACACCAAATTTAGTTTAAGGAGTAAGTGCTCCCTTCTTTTTTAATTTGGTTGGCCACAAAACACTGGGGGGGGAAATCACCACCACCACCCCCACATAAAGTTTCTGCTGATCCTCTGGGAGGCTGAGCACAAAGACAGCAAGCTGAAGCCCAGTCTGGGCAACTTAGCAACTGAGCAAAACTGTCTCAAAAAGTAAAAAGGGCTGGAACTGTAACTCAGTGTGAAGGGCCTAGGTTCAACCCCCAGTACCACAAAAAAAAAAAAAATGTTTCTGGTGAACAAACACATCTCAGCATGCTAGGAAACAATGTCTAGTTTGCAAAAGGCTTATGCTACAGTCATTTCCCAACAGTCCAAAAGGGCACTCTCATGCACTGTGAGGTGGTATGTGTCAATATTCTGAGTTTCTTCACTCCTCTTTCTCAATTTCTGACCACAAACCGGTAACCTCATCAGCTGACTGGCCAGCACACATGCCATGTAATGTGCCACTCTAACCTTCTCAACATTAGCTAGAAGAAGCCACCCAAGTTTAGTAAACAGTCTACAGTTGCAGAAGCATAATTTAAAAATACAAGTTAACAATGAGCTTGTTCAAAAACAAATATGGTGTGAGCTCCAGAACCACAGAAAATAAAATGAAATTCCATTTTTTTCATTAAAAAAAAAATGCTAAAACAACCAGTTCCACAGTGAAAGATGTCCGAAGCCAATTTCATTTTTAACTCTCACCATGTTAAGTCTCTTTTAACTTTTTTAATTCAAGTTTTCTTTTCATCTCCAAATAAATCATTGTTTCTTATTTAGGCAGCAACTGCTAATTTTAAAATGAATAATCCACTTATTAGCATGTAATAAGATATTTAGAGATGGCTAATCTAATGGTCAAATAATGATGGCTACTTACTGAAGCGGGAGGAGGAGAAGCAAAAATCATCCACTAAACCAGTCACCTGGAAACACTGACTTAATCTTGTGTCACTAATTCCTATTCTACACAAAAGGGATGAATTTTCATGCAAATTCTGCACATTCAACAGTGGTTTAAAGAACTGCCTTTTTAAAAGACACTTTTTTATTAATATGTGTTTGTAGTACATAATGTTTACATTCCTTAAGGGGGAACTGTATACAACATCTTAATTCCTTTTTTCGTTCCCTTTAAAAAAAAAGGATTCTCCTTTTAAAAAAAATTCTTCAATAAGTGACTGCCATTCTGCACACTGCCATCACCCATTTGGGCAGACACTAGGCTTTGTCCTCAAGATAGGTATTTCCTCATGTTTACACCCAGACACAAAAGAAGTACACACCAGATTCAGCCAGCTGACTACGACAGTCCAGTGTTCAAGGAGAAAGATGTTCTAGTCTTTGGTGGTTTATCCAATACCATGCTTGCTTTAAAAATGTTTAAGAATAAGAGGATCCTGTAAAACGGACAGTATTGTTTATCTTTTGAGGAATGACTTTTTTCTTTTTTTTAATTTTAAGGTGAATAAAACCTCACAAAATAAAATAGAATAAAGCCAATCAGAACGAAACAGTGAAAGTGATACAGGACTTCAAAACAGGACAACAGGAAATCAGCAATGGTTATACTAATGCCACCTGCTATTATCCAAATTGCTGTCCATACCATCATAGTAAAACCAAATAAAATAGAACAGAATAAAACCAATCAAAACAGAACATTGACTAAAACAAAACAACAAAATGGAACAAAACAGTGAAAACAATATTGGAATTCAAAAAAGACAGAAGGAAATCCCCCATATTTGCTATACTGCATAAGCTTATCCTCTTAACAGATGCTGAGACTATCGGCCTTAGGCCACAAAATCAATCAAACAATACAAGCATTAAGTTGTTTTTGTACCTCAGTTGCTATCAACTCAGCCTGCCCTCCAAATCACCCAGCTGCTGGGAGGGTCTGGGTGGGGAGGGAGTGGAGCACTGGCTTGCCTCTCTTCCTGGGCCCCACAGGGTTTGCACAGCTCACCAGAAGGGCGAATTGGCTTCTTGTTATATTCCTCCCAGACCCAGCATGGCTTCTGCCCACTCATGGAAAGGACAAACTGGCTTATCTCTCTCCTGGGTCCCACATGGTTTGCGTGGCTCACGGGAAGGATGAATTGGCTTCTTGTTATACTCCTCCCCAGACCCAGCATTTCAGGAATTACCTTTAATCCACTTTCCAAAAATAATTTTCTTAGCTGGGTGTAGGGTGCATGCCTGTAGTATTCCTAGCACTTTTAGAGGCTGAGGAGAAAGGACTCTGAGTTCAAGCCCAGCCTGGACAAATTAGCAATTTATGAGACTTCTGTGCCTCAAAATTAAAAAAAAAATTAAAGGGTAATAATCTTAAACCAAGGACACATGTAAAAGTATTCCCTGTTAATTAGATTATTAATTCAAAAACTCTCTAATTAGACTTAGTTACCCTGCCACAGGATTTTAAAAAATGACAAAGAATAACATGAAAAGGTAACTTATGATTGTAAATTACGCTGCTTGATTTTTTGGCTATTTTATCAGTTACTGAGAAGAAGGTGTTAAAATTTTCCATTATGGTATCAAATTAGAAAATTCCTACTCAATCCTCACAACATTTGCTTTATAGATTTTAAGCTGTATCTTCCTGGTCAGTCAGACCTTTTATTATTATACAGCAGTGGTGGCAAACCTGTGACATGTATCTTGTGTTTTTAAGACAGAAGATGTTAATGTATGAGTTGTTTTTTCTAAACTAAAACCTCAGTATTCAAGTTTAACTGAAGTGCTGTCATTCTGCAATAAATAAGTGGGTTTTGGGGTACAGTCTTGCCCTCAGTCTCTAAACAGTTTGCCATCACTGCTATATAGTAACTCACTCTATGCAGTTCTTCTATGTCCTTATGTTCCAGTCACGTCTCTATTCAAAAGAACATACTATATCTACAATCTTCAAAAACAATTTATTTAAACGACTCAACTCTCCTCCCACCCAAAGAAGTCTTATCACTTTTTCAGCTTTACCTACCTTATGGAGCATGCTATAACAAAACCTGTCTGCACTCTTAAAAGAATATCTTTGCTGTGGTTTGAATGTGCCCTGGACCCTAATACTTCACATCTCCAGTGTGACAATATCTGGCAGGACCTTTAAAAGGTGAAGCATATGCCGGGCATGGCAGTACACACTGTAATCCTGGCACTCCAGACGCTGAAGCAGGAGGATTGCTATAAATACAGTGCCACCCTAGGCGACATAGTGAGTTCAAGGCCATCTTAGGCTACACTGTGAGACCCTGTCTCAAAAAAAAAAAAAATGAAACCTAGTGGAAGGTCACTCAGGGCTTTGCCCTCCAATGGTACTAAGTAGTTTTTTGGGGGACTCCAGCCAGCTTTCAACAGAGTAAGTTGTTAAAAAGAGGGGCCCCAGTGCCTCTTTACCTCTCTCAAGTACATTCTCCTGCCACTGTGATAGCATCCACCAGTGTGTGGTATAGCCAAAGGGGCCCTACTGAGAACCAGCACTATGCAAAAACGTAACCAAAGGATGAATGCTTTCAGGAAAAGTACTATATGTATTTCCTACATCTTGTCATAACCCATCATCAAGTAGAGCACCTTGCATTAAATTAGCTGCTAAAAGCTGGGTGTGGAGGTACACACCTGTAATCCCAGCACTCAGGAGGCTACAGCAGAAGGACAGCTGCAAGTATGAGGTCAGTGTGGACTACATAGTGAGTTCTAGGCCAGCCTGAACTACATAGTGAGACCCTGTCTCAAAAAGCAAAAAAAAGAAGTTAAAACCACTACCATTTACCAAAAGCAGGGTATGTGCGGGGGATAGCGCTACGTTAGAATTTTCAGGGAGACAGGCCTACAACAAAAAAGTGGTACTATTTTGGGGGAAGGAGGTGAGGTTCCTAAGAAAACTATTATGAGCTGGCAGCATGGAAAGGTCAGCTCTAGCTTCAGGGGAGAAAGTGAAAAAGGTTGATTTCAAAAACAATAAAAAAAGGTTGATTTCAAAAAAATAAAGGATTACTTCATGGTACTACTGGAGTTGATAGGGTAGTATTTCAACCAACCACAGTAGTAAAAAAGCCAAAACATATTCAGAGAGCAAGAGCAGAGGGAAAGTAAGAGAAACAATGAGTGATGATGAGGAGTACATTCTCTTAAATACATTATACACACATAAAAATTATTACAAAACTTGTTTCCTTTTAAATTTTTCATTCTCAATGTCTTCACAAATGCACATTTATAATAGGAACCATCTCATCTCCCCTTTAAAACTTTTACCTTGCTTCATTTTTGCTTCTACTGTACTTAATATACAAAATCATGGAGTTGTTTTTTCTGTAATGTGATTTAATCTAGAAACTTCACACTGGACTATATCTGCAGCAGCACCCCATACACATACACGTGTTTTGTTTTTTTAATTCTGAGACAGGGTCTCATGAAACTGTTTTTTTGTTTTTGTTTTTGTTTGTTTTTTGCAGAACCGGGGATCAAACTCATAACCTCACACTTTCCAGGCAGGCACTTAGGCTGCTGAACTAAGCCCCAGCCCTTATGAAACTGTTTTAACCTCTTCTTTGCACTGTCCTCTCTTTTCATCTCCCCAATTAATCTATCGGTATTCCTTCGTGTTTTCTTCCATGCTTATAATTCCACATTATAGACGTCATGTGCACATACATGCATACAAATATTTCCTACAATAATTTATATTTCCCAAACTACTAATTTTTCAAAAAGTACATTAACCGATTGCAGTGGTACCTTTGCTCACAAACTCAATTCTCTCTACAATTCTAGTCACAAACCCAACGGGATGGGAAATGAATCAAATTTCCCCATTAAGGTTAACAGTGAATCTAACCACTAAATTTGATTTGGTTCTCATCCAACTCGGTTTAGAGCCATAATCACAGACAGAATCAAGTTCATGAACTGAAGTATCACTATATAGAACGCATGTTCACTTGGGAAGTGAATAAACTGAAAAATATGTAAAAATTAAAACATTAAAGTGACCTACAGATGGTGTTTGCCAAAATCATGTGGACATATTTATCCATTTTTTTTTTCTTTTCCTTTTTTGAGACAGGGTCTCACTATTAATCCACACTGGCCTCTAACTTTCAGTCCTCCTGCCTCGGCCTCCTGAGCGCTGGAATTACAGGTGTGTGCCACCATGCCTGGTTTATCCTGTCTTTTCTAAGCACAGGCATAGTTGTAATTATTTTTCCTTGTAAAAGTGAGATCTCACTGTATATACTCTAGTAGTCCGCTTTTCACTTATTACCTAGTAGCATCTGAAATCATTCATCGGCTGACTGCATACACTATAAAGAGTATGGAGGGTATAAAGAAGGTGACTACAATAACTACATATCCTAGCCTACAGAAAAACCTGATGCTTCACACAAAGGATGAATCATCAACTATACATCTAATTTATCTCTTTGAAGAACATCATACACAAATTCATTTAAAAAGAAAGGGAAAAACCATCAGATTGAAATATAACCAACTTTTAAGGTTCTGGTTTGCCCATTAGCTCCAATTAGCAATAAGAAAAAAAGCCTATGGCCACTTCACGCTTATTAGGAAATGGAATATTGGAATCACTGTGCTTTGCTGGGGAAATGTAAAATGGTACAGCCACTGTGCACAACAATTTGCCTCAAAAACAGTAGTTTGCCTCAAAAAATTAACCACAGACTTACTACAGATCAGTGACAGATTTTTAGAGACAAGTGCCCAAACTGCAACTCAAAACCCACTGATTTATCGCAAAGTGCCAACACTGCAAGTAAACCAGACTGCTCAGCTGCCAAGGGCAATGCCAGGGCAATTTGGCTGGCATGCTTAGAGGGTGCCACATGCCCACTGCAGCACAAGTGCCGCAGGTTCACCACCACTACATAGACCCAGAAATTCCAATACCCAAAGAACTGAAAGCTAATACGTCTATACCAATGTTCATAGCACTATTATTCCAAACAGCCAAAAGGTGAAAACAACCCCAGTGTCCATTTGCCCCATGAATGGGTAAGCAAAATGTGATGTATCCATACAAAATATCTATGAAAGGGAGTGGAGTAGAGACACATGCTACCAACAGATGTGCTTTACAAATATGCTAAGTTAAATCAGACCCAAGAAGAAAACTATTACATGATCCTTTTTTGTTGTTGTTGTTTGGGTGGCACTGTGGATCAAACCCAGGGCCTTGTGTCAGGCAAGCACTCAACACACAGGATTCCTCTTACACGAAGTATCTGAAACAGGTAAATTCATACAGGGAAGAGTTACCACGGGCTGGGTTAGGGATGAAGTTTCTTTAGGGTGATGAAAAACCTCCGAAAGTCCTGCACAGTAATGCATCTATAATCCCAGCACTCTTGGTGGCTGAGGCAAGAGTGTCTCAAACTCAAGTCCAACCTGAGCTACACAGCAAGTTCAAGGGCAGCGTGGACTACCTAGTGAGACCTTGTCTCAAAAAACCTAAAACAGGAAAAAGAAAGAGAAACCTCTGGCAATGGACAATGCTGACAATTGCAAAACATCATAAATGTACTTAATACCACTGAACTGGACACATGAAATAGTTAAAATGACAAACTGTATATTGTGTATATCTTTAACACACACAGCCTAAGGGCCCATTCTGCAGTCAGACAGTGAGAAGGTCCACATCTCCACTCTAACAATCATACTCTAACTCCAGTCCAGACTAAGGTCAAGGAAGGTAGGAGAGTATCATTTATCTCATTCCCTCTAGTTAAAATTTTCTTCATGTCTACCACATGAAGATGTAGAAAGAAAGAGCCAGCAAGCTAAAAGCTGCTTGAGCCAATTAAGCTGCCTAAAACAACCAAATACTCTTAAAGAGCTGGCAAGGAGCACCCAGTGCACTCCACAAAGTACAGCCTAAGAGGGAGCTGAAGAGGGAGAAAACCCAAGCACTCCACAGATAACAGCCAAAGGAGGTGCACAGGGAGGTAACTCGTATCACAGGTTCCAGGTTATACAGCTCTAATATAAAGCAAGCAGCAAGAAAAAACTAAACCCACAAATGATTAACCTCCCAATCTCTACTCATTCAACTAATATTTGCTATGTAATAATACCAGGGTTTTAAGAACTAGAGATACATAAACAACAGTGAAGCACACCCCACCTTTAAGAAGCTTAAATCCAGTCAGAGACATAAAATATCAATACAAAAATGACACCATAAACACAATTTAGCCTCTTATAGTCAACAAACTGAGCTGCAATGAGGTGCCAGGAACCGAGCTAACCTGAGCATTAACAGGAGAAAGGGAAACAAGTAATTTAATCAAGAATGTGCCACAGTAAATACAAAGTCTACAGTGCAGAGTACCAAAAAGAGTATTTGCACAAACCATATGAAGTTAAATAAAAGGTCTGCCCAGATACAGTGGTGCACACATGTAATCCCAGCACCAAGGAGGCCAAGACAGGAGACTCACACGAGTTTTGAGCCCAGCCTGGGTTACATACAGAGTTCAAGACCCACTGAAACACACAGCAAGAAGGTCCATATATTTGTGACCCTGGCTCAAAAGAAAACAAAAAGGTCTTATAAAACCTAATGTTAGACCGAGTGTGGTAGCATATGCCTGTAATCCCAGCACTCAGGAGGCTGAGAGGCAGGAGGATCACTGCAAGTTTGAGGCCAGCCTGAACTGCACAGTGAAACTGTCTCAAAAAATAGAAATAAATAAAATCTAATATTAAGTGCTGAATTTAGATTGAGCACTTTCATTGAAGCACACAGACCTGTTCCCTCAGGCTCTCAAATGGAGATTCTTTTCACAAATACCAAATGAATAAGTAATTAAATATCAAGCAGAAAGCCTTGAGTTTATAATCTAACAAGATAAGCTCACAAATGACTACACAATGTAGGTCATAAGAAAAACAAATGCAGGGTTCTAAGGAGGATCTCAAGGATGGAAAATAATAGTAATGATTGGAAAGGAGGGCAAAAGACCAGGAAATGATTTTCAGAAGATGGTTTTGAAATGCTCTTAAAAGAGGAACAGATAAAAGTAAGGAAATCTGTCAGCTCTTCTCCATTAGATAAGGTCCTCGAAGGCAGGAACTTGCACCCTACACCAAGCACAGTAGGCTGTACCTAGTAATAGGCACTTTAAAGAAACAGCTTTGAATTCCACTAAATACAGTTATGAGGAAGCCATGTAAACATGACAGAAGCAAGAACTGCACAGCCTGACAGACAATGGATACCCCTGGAAGATTTCAGAAAGAAAAGCCAGCACATCCCCACTTGAACATGCTCCACTCATCACCAAACAGGGCACATTAGAATCCTCCTCATGAAAGAAAGCTGCATAGCAGAACAAAGGAGAAGGCAGAAGTACTCTGCAGAGCATATTTGCCTGTATCCTTTGAATTCTGTGGTATACCAACTATATTACCTATTCAAAAAATTAAATATAACTTGCAACAAACTGCACATTAAGAAAATATATCTGGCAGCCATGTGGAGAATGTGGTGGCATGGGAAGAAATTAAGAAGAGATCAGATCTGAAGGTCTAATGGTTCAGGCATACAGCAATAAAGGCCCCAAGTAAATCTGGAGATATCAGAAAGTAGCTGAAAGCAGAAATTTCAGAGATGCAGTAATTGCCAAAGCACTCTGACTAGTGACTGAATAAATGGGATGATGTAAGGGACCATACTACAAATAGAAACCATTTAAAGCTATGAAATACGTTTTTCTATTATAAAAGCAATGTATTCAGAGAATTTGTATAGAATATAAAGAGGAAAATTACCTTTATTTCTACTGTTTAACATCCAGTGGTAATACCTGCATGCATTTTCTTCTTATATGTAAAATTCTAGCTTAATTCACATTCCATATAATTTGCCCACTTAAAGGGTACATTCCAAAGGTTTGTATTATATTCCGAGGGTTTCGAACATGGCTGAGTGGTAGAGTTCTTGCCCTGCATGCACAAGGCCCTGGGTTCAACACCACGAAAAAAGAAACTGAATATATTACATTCAGAGTTGTGCATCCATCTCTACAATTTTAGGAAGAAACCTGTCACACTATCCCCCATTTCTCTCAATGCCCAATCTACTTTCATCTCTTTGTATTTTATTCTATTTCATATACATGGAATCATGTAATATATAGTCTTTTATGTCTGGTTTCTTTTACTTAGCATGTTTTCATCCATGTTATAGGATGTATCAGTAACCTGCTTCTTTTTATTAATGAATATATTCCATCATATTATTTTTTGTTTGTTTATTTTTGGTACCAGGGATTGAATTCACAACCTCCTACATGCCAGGCCATTGTTTTGTTATAAGATTTTTAAATGTAACTAATTACTCCAGATATGTTCAGCATTTTTCATATCATAAATGCTTCACACTTGCCACACTAAATGAAAAATAGTGGCCCATATCAAGTGGCTTAGTCATTTTATTATAGTGGGACATTTTAATTGTTTCCAGGTTTTTCTATTGTAAGTAAACTTCCTTACATCCAAGTGGGAGCACCTTTTTGAACGACCTAGCTGGATCCAAGGAAATGCTTCCCTCAGAAACTCAAAGCTTCCTAATTGAGATTTACCACAGAGGTCAAGAGTTGTGTTCTTTCAGCAAAAAAGTAAGATTTCTTCTATCTCAAACCTAGGTAAGAAGGTTAGAGGCTACCTCAAATTAAAAAGGATGCCTCCAAAATACCCTGATTAAGAATGAAAACTCGTAATTATAAGGACATATTGATGATTAACCACCGACTCTTCCCCCAGAAATCTACTAGAATGAAGAAAGAGAAGTACTTTTTCCAAACGTGATGCTTAATTACGTAGCTTCAAAAGAAAACCAGAAATTTTTACTTTCCACTGCAACTGGGAGGAAAATAAAGAGAACATCTTGATTAAAACAGTAAAGATGTGCTTACTCTTTGCTACTGGACAACAGCACTTCATAGACCACGGAGGTCCTCACAATTAGACATAACAAGGCAGGTCTCCTTAAAACACTGACTGTTTCCAAGCATAGTGGTACACCCCTGTAATCCAAGCACTTGGGAGACTGAGGCAGGAGGATCACCATGAGTTTAAGGTCAGCCTGAGCTACACAGTGAGACCCTGTCTTAAAAAACAACAACAAAAAAGCAAAAATGAGAAATGAGCAAGAATAACACTGCCATTTGCTGGCTGTTTCCCATTCATTAAACGGAAATGTAAACAACCTCTGAATCACAAGAATTTTTAAATTCTCAAATATTTTTAGGGTTCTGACTTCTACCAGTAAAATCTCTTAAATCCTGGTTTAAAAAACTGTGTCAAGTGTTCCTCAAAAAATACTATATACACTGATTGGAACATGATGCCAATTAACACACTCTGTAATTTGTCAAAGAAACTTCAATAACCTAAGCAAAATCAGTAAGAAATACCCACTTGACATTTTCTTTGTTTAAACTGAGATTTTAGGAGTAACTCTAGAGAAGACAAACATTTCTGAAACTAACCAGTAATGTATTAACAGAATGATTCAAACACTATAAAATTAAAGGTGAAATTCATTCACATTTAAGGCAAAAATAAAACACCCAATCATTACCGTCATGAAGCTCATAGACAATACTTCAGCCCAGTACACTAAATTATTACACCAATATCTAGTATCACTTAAAAACCAGTTAGATGAGCAACTAGGAATCTTACCTGTTTCTTTTCATACTGAACACTAATACACCTAAACAAGATCACCCTAAAACAACTCGATGTTCTCCAGTTAATTTAGTCAAAGTGAGCAATTTTCCAAAGACTCATGCTTTGAAAAAAATGACTTCCATGATTTACACAACCTAAACAACAACGACAAAAAAATTCAAATCAAAGCTTGATTTTGTGGCCCTATAAACCTTCACTGCCCAGCAGTTCCGGGCCCTCAAAGGCAGCATCTAATCCCTCCTGCAAGTCAACATGAAGGCACGTGGTCTGGCCAGCCAGCACCTCCCAAAATCGGGGTTATCAGCGTGGCCTATCATATTCCTCACCTGCAAACAGAAGTATTCCCACCTGTAACATTTCTCTATTTGTTAGCAGTACATTATTAATGAAGTTTTATCTGAAATTTAAACGTAAAAGAATCATCATTTACTAGTAAGTTTTGAAAGAGTAATGTGAAGTTACTAATTTTTCATTCCAAAAATAAAAGTAATGCTTCTGTAAGTCAAGCTTTTAACTTCCAAAAAGTATGAAGCTGCTGTTTAACGTTCAGAGCAAATGACTAGCATGTTTTAAGCTAAAAGCAACTAGTTTCAGAGCAACTTTAATATCTGATGTTTAACTATTCACTTAATTTTCAGACACTTACCATAAATGATCAGTTTAATTTGCTTGTTTTTTCCTGCTAAACCAAATTTCTTAAAATATGTTCAAATATATTTCAGTTCTCTAATTCAAAAGGAAACATGTTTTTTTAACGACTGACAAGACTTTAACAAAACTAACTCTACTCAGTTTATTATCACAAACCCACATATCTAAAAGATAAGCTTTTAGAACAGAACAGTAACAGGTTTATTTTTTGAAGTACCCAGTGTTCTACTGGGTCAAATGTTTTGGTTGGATTTTAAACAGTTTAGCCCTCCAAGTGATAAGAGTAAGAACAACTGAAAAGAATCTCAGTGTTCTTCAAGGGTATACAATCATCACAACCCAAAGATTTAGGAACTGCCAAGAGATGTAGGAATTACCAGCAAAAGTCTTTTAACACCAATAATAATTACTTTAGCATATGCATTAACCGTAAGTTATTTTAGGAAAACAACGTACATACAATCTGAGACCTTCTAAATCCGCAGACTCCAACCAAAGTGTTCTATATAAAATAACGTTATTTAAAATACTTGCTTACAGGGCCGGGGATCTAGCTCAGCGGCCTAAGCGCCTGCCTGGCAAGCGCAAGGTCGTGAGTTCAATCCCCGGTGCCGCAAAAAAAAAAAAAAAAAAAAAAAAAAAAACAGTTGCTTACATTCTACACTGTTTTAGATGTTTGTGTTACATAATCTGTCAAATGCTATACGCCTGGGGAAACACCATTTATACTGTCAACAGTCATTTAAAATTTAGAATTCGTAGAAGTCGTTACATTTAAAAAGTCAATATTCTGTGAGGTCTACATTTAAAAGAATCTTTAGAAAGAATCCGTAGAAAGGAGTTCATTCACCGTTAAGTATGAAATTCGACACAGAGCATAAAACAAAGGGGGCGGGGTACTGCAGATACATGAACACACACACACACACACACACACACACACACACACACACGACCTGTCAGACTCTAAATTGCCCAGGCTGCGCTTGAATTTGCAATCTTCCTGCCTCGGTCTCCCACAGAATTAGGATTACAGGCGTGGGCTACCACGCCCAGCTCAAAAATGTTCTTAACTGAGTTAACTGAGTAAATCTTTTGAATTACCATCAGGTTCAAATGGGGGGGGGTCTCTGTAAGCGCAAGGAATAAGCAACTTGCATTTAGAACAAATCCAAATTAAACCAATTAGTTCATCCCATCTATAATACAGACCCTTCACCATCTGCCAACGATTTTCTTTTAGACTCTTCTGTCTTGGCATTTCCCCCACACACACTTGCCGCTCCCCAAGCTCACCCTAGTTCCACACGCCTCCGTCCCTTGGTACGGCGGCTCCCTCGGCTTGAACGCACTCAGTCCCCTCCGGGGTCACTGACCCGTACTTCCCAATGCCTCAACGCGGAAGGCTCCCGCGAGGTTGGCTATGCCAGGTCCCGAGGCGGGGGAGCGGCCGATCGCCCCGCACGGAGCGGCGTCTCTGCGACCCCCGGGCCTGGGGGTGACATAGAGAGCACGGTCACCTCGCCCAGAGGCCCGCGCCGCACAAAGACAGCCTGGCCTTCTTCGGGCACCTGCGGCCAGCCCAGTGACCCGCGGGCACCCCGAGGCTGAGGCTCTGCACAGCACCTCGAGCCCCTCCCCGGGTCACCCACGGTCCTGCAGCCCGGGGGACGCGGGCCACTCCCTTTCCCAGACTCCGTCCCCTCCCCGAGTCAACGAGCGAGGCTCGAGAGTCCGCGCCGCCCGGCCCGACTCCAGACCGCAGCAGGAACGGCCGCAGGTGACCACGCAGACGCAGGCCGCCGGCGCCGTCCGCGGCCACACACGGGGAACGCACGCTGCACGTCCCGCGAGACGGGAGCCCTCCGAGCCCGCCCCTGGCACGGACTCTCCGGCCGCGACGCTCCCCTCC
>RJWT010035201.1:0-13513 GCA_004365215.1 Cuniculus paca
GCACATTTACTTTGCCTTTGCCCAGATGTCAGCAACTGTGCATGAGAATGGTCACATCCAAGTATGCACTTCTCAAAGAGTTCTCACTCTTATCACACTGCTGAGACCATTAGTTTAAGTGAATGTACTCTGGAAAACCTCTCTCCTTTCATCTACTTGATCCCTTTACATATGTACTCACAATGGCCAAACTAGCAAATGCTCACACATTTTTTAAAGAAAATATAATGTATCAAGTATTGCCTTGGTGCTGAAGATTAAGTAGTGACCCAGAAAAACTGACTCAATCTTTTCAAACCCAGTGAGCAAGGACATAAACAATGTACAGGAGTCTGCCTCAGCCCTGGCTTTCCATTCTGGAAGAGGCTGCTGCTCTTAGCCCAGAGTCACTTCAGCACCAGGGGCAATGGACAACTCCCAGTGCGGCCAGTGTTCACTGTATGGGAGGCCCCCTTGTGGCTAAGAGTGTACACTTGAGCAACTGCCCACTCGATGGCATTACACTCTCAGCTAACACTGCAGAGCTATCCTCATGAGCAGTAAAGTCCAAGAAGAAATGGAAGGTTTTTAAATCTGGGAATGTTCTTGAAAAATTTGCCATATGTGATAGTTCCAATTTAAATGAGTAGAATGACAAATCTGAGTCAACAATAGGTATTTTGAATCTTGCCAATTGTTATATAATGAACACTTATTTCTAGGTTTAAGTTAGTTTTTTTACTACACAAATGAAACTTTTTAATAGTTTTATTATATAGCTTTATGCCATAGCACTTTTAAGTGTGTATGTATATTTCTTCTTTGCTTATTTTATTATTGGAGAATTGCTTTTCTGATTTATTAGAAGCCTTTAAGTATATCAACTCTATATCTTCCTATGTGTTTGAAATATATTTTTCTTAATCCATTGTTAGTTTTAAATATTTTATTATGTCCTATGATGTACAACAATTTTATAGCTTTATTTCATCAAATCTTTGTACATGCTTCTTTATGATTTTTCCCATGAAATTATTCTCATGTATTTCTATGCTTTGGTTGCAAATATTTATTTCCCTCATAGTGCTTTTAAAATTTTATTAGTAATACTTTAAACTTGATATTATATCAGCAAATACTTGAATAAGTACCAGATTCATTTTTTGAAATTATTTGCTATTCTCAGCATTATTCATTAATAAACTCATCACATTCTTCATGTGTGAGATGCCACCATCGATTACAGAAAAAGTTTTAATAAAAAGAATGAATATATGCATATATATGCTCACACAACCTGTGCTACTTGTGCATTTCTAATTCTATTCCTTTATTATCTCTATCCTGCAGCAAATAGATATTCATTTTACAGTCTTATGCTTTAATTATTTTGGGGTACCATTAATGTCAATTCACTGTTCATTTCTTGCTTGTGTTTATAAATGGTGTGGCTTTGAGAAAGTGACTTCAAAGGCATGGTTGTGGTATGAATGTTGTGGTTTTTTAGACATGATTTGATGTTACCTTCTACAGTCTGCAGCTGGGCAAGTAAATGGGATACTAAAAGATACCATCAAGTTAGAAGCAACAAGCTTGAAGACTGTTGTCTGTAAGCAGAGAAGAGTATCAGGAACACAATGAGACTGCAGATTTGCAGGAAAGAACTGATGTGAGGAAAAGTTGGCCCAGGGGATGGAAAGATTCTGTTCTTTCAGCACACCAGGATGCATAGATCAGCATTAGCTCCTCTTCTCTAATGTCTCTAAGTTGTAGACTTCCAGAATTATCATCATTGTTAAAATTATAATAGTTTGAATGAAGGTGCCATTCAAACGGACACTTTGAAAATAAAGTGTAATGATGACTAAATTGGACATTTGGAATGACCTTAAGAAAATGCTTCAAGAAACTCACAAATGTCCCAATTACTTAAATTACTCTGAATGAGCCACCTCATGCATTCCAGTCATTTGCTTAGGGTAAGACAGATTAATTTAGATTGATATTGGGCCAAAAGTCATGCCTCCCAGAATGTCCCACCTAAACCATTACTTTGCTTTCTAGAGAAAAAAATAGATTGAAGTGTCCACAAGTTCAGCTACAAAATTTTCACGCCATAAGACAAACAACATGTATAGGCACCAGCTTAACTGTATAGTGACACATGTGATTAAAAAAGAGCTCAATTAATTGTCCTATAAAATTAATAGTGAACAAACCATGTGATATATCTGGCAAACTTTCAGACACTGTATCATCTTTGTATTACTGGCAAGATTTTCAGGCAGAATTAACGTGATCCGAACATTGGCATTCTTGGTTCAAATGCACAAGAGTGCTAACAGATTTCTTACCCATATACTATGCAAAAAAGATCCTTAAATAATCATGTTCTCCTTGTGAGACAGTATGAGCTGCATGTTATGGAGAACAGAAACTTTGTCAAAAACTTGGGCTCATAATTTTTTTTTATTTTTAAGAGAATAGAACCCAACAAAACAAAACAGAATAAAGTCAATCTAAACAAAGCAGTGAAAGTGGTATACAACTTCAAAACAGGATAATATGGAATAACAATGGCCAACATAATATATCTTGCTATCTTCACAGTAGTTGTCCATACCATCAGACATAGCAAAATCAAACAAAACAGAATAAAACCAATCAAAACATAACATTGAATAAAGCAAAACAATAAATCAGAACAAAACAAAACAGTAAGAACAGTGCAGCACATTTATTTTCAAAATAGTTGCTCAGGTTACCAGACGCAGGGATAAAATAAAATGGTAAAATGGTACAAAATATTGGATTTCAAAAACAAGACAGGAGGATATCTCCCACAGTTGATGCAATGCACATTGCCATCCTCCAAGTAGATGCCCAGACCACCAGCCCCAGGACCACAGAGTCAACCAAACAACACAAGCATCAAGCTATTCCCTTCCCCTCAGTTGTTATCATCTCAGCCTGAGTCCTTTGAATCTGTAGGGGAGGAGGAAGATTCTCTTATGGATTTTCAGCCCACATACCAGCTGGCTCATAGGAAGGTGTTGTTTCTCTTCTGGCTGAGGCTCCTACCCATCAATATGGTGGAGTTTGCTTCACAAGAAGATGTGGTTTCTCTTCTGGCTGAGGCTCTTATCCATCAGTATGATGGAGGTGCTTCATGGGAAGGTGTGTTTTCTCATCTGTAGAGCTCACAATTAAATCTCCAAGGTAACTGTAATGTTTGTGTACTGCATGCATATACTAATAAAAAAAAACCTAACAAAAGAGTGTGACAGTAAAGAGGAGAAAAAGATTAAACCCAACTTTTCTATTTTTTCCTGCTGCTTGGGCACTTTGACAATGACACAGTCACACTCACAGCACTCTCACTTCTTAGGTGTTAGCAAAAGGAGTAACTAGGCACCTTGAGTAAGGCTTACTCCTCTCCCACTGAACTCAACAGTTCAGGATAAATAACACAGGCCAGCACAGTGTAGCTACTAAGAGCTCTGTGAGAGATTTGCTCAATCAGGTTTTGGAGCTTAGAGAAGAAGACTCCTCTTTCTAGAGAAACCATGAGAATCATTACCTTCACAGAAGTAAAGCTTACTGAGATAGCTAGAATAAGATTACTAGTAGTTAACCAAAAGAGGGGAATACATTAATTTCCTGTTGCTATTGTAATAAGTCCTCAAATCTCACAGACTGATTTTCTGATACTTTTGGAGATCTGAAGCCTAAAATAAGATTTTAGGAGAGAGTTTATTCCCCAACCAACTTCAAGTTTAGAGGTTGTTTCTGGTCTTTGGCTTGCAGCCTCTTCTATTGCTTTAACAATTTACTTCTGTGATCACATCTCCCATGCCTGGCTCTGATACTCCTTCATCCTTTCTATAAGACTGCATAGATAGCAGTTGAAGATTCTCAGTGAAATTCCTTCAGCAATCTTCCTTACTCATAAGTAATATGCTCACAGTTCCGGGAATTAGAACATGTATATCCTTATAGTCCTTATTCAGCTTAACAGTGAGTATTTTAGTCAATGATGAAAAAACATATTCCAAGGCAACAGAAATTATTCATACCTTTTAGTTGTCAAGAGATTCTAGAAAGTCTGAGATAATTTAACTTAAGATGACTCAGAATTTTAGACTTCCATATAATTTGATAGATAGTATGGTACTTGACATACTAAACACCTAAATTAAATCTTAAGAAACAGCATATAGAGACACACTCTTAGTTACCTTTTTACAACACGTTCTGTTTTCAGATCTCCTCAGCCTATTATTGTGTATACAATGAGGAAGATGGGAACAATGTGTCCAATAACAGGTCCCTAACCTCATCATGATTCATGCTCTCTCCTCATTGGAAGAAATTGTAAAAACTCTCATTTAGTGATAAATCTTGATATAATTATTTATAATGATTGCCCAAATTCAGCTTCAATAAGTGACACAGAGAGATACACTCAATAGATTTTAAATATAGATTTAACATCATACACATGTTGAGAATTCCCAATCTGAAAATGCAGTATCTACAAAGCTACAAAATTTGAAACTTTTACAATACTGACCATAACCCCAGAAGTGATAAATTCTACACTTTACCTTATGTGACTAGTCAAGGTCAAAACACAGGCACAACACAACTTTGTATGAAATTGCTTTCTAGATGCATAAGAAAACAAATTAATTTGAAACAAATAAATTTCATTTTTAGATTTGATTCCCATTTCTAAGATATCTCGTTTGTAAAAGTAATCAAAAATCTGAAAATATGTAATAATTTGGATCCCAAGAATTTTGTATAAGAGATAATCAAACTTTAGATTTAAATGCCTTCAAGAATTCCTAAAGTATTCCATGGCCAAGAGCACAGTTACTGCAACATAAGTAGGAAATAATACTCATAGTGCTTGGTGTTACCATGTGAGTGTGGTAACTATAACACTTCCCAGCTCTGAATAAGCTGGAGCTAGCATGTGACTTACAAGATGTTCGTGTAAGCAATAATCTCAGATTAGCATCTCTGATGTCCGAGAATACTGGAAAGTTAAGCTAAAGACTGTATGTTGTTTTAGCCCTGAGTCTAATGTGTTTTGAAAATTCTCATGGAGAGCAGGATGCCTCTGGAAAGTATCATACAGGCAGACAACAAGTTCTACACAGTAACAAGCACTGATTTATGATTGATTGGCTATATGTTCTTTGTCACTACCATCAGGTCTGTGTACTAATGCCTAGAACAATGTGTGTTGTAAAAGAGAGACTCTTTAGATATTGTTTTAAATGCATAACTTGATCTTGACAAAACAATACAAATGTATTCAGCCATACAGTTCCATTTTATTGATGGCAAAATAGCACTGTTGATAAGGGTTTAGGGTTCTATCCCCAAACCTCTGCTGTTTCTTATTCCTACCTTGTCTCTCCAAACTTTCATCATTCTCCATAACACATGACACTTAGGAAATGGAGATATAACATCAAGACACCTTATTTATTCTAGGCCTGAGAGTAATTTTTAGAGCTTTAAAATGTTATGTACAATTTTTATGGAAATATGAGAACTAGATATCCCAAACTTATAGTTTGTTTTGATGATGCCTCCCAGTCTTCCAATATTTGGCCTCACTATTGTAAAAGCATTCATCAGTCTTCCTCTTTGTCTTCTACTTGCCACTCCTCACATTTTGCTACTTATTTTCCTGCTTTCATTTTATCCAACAAGAATTTCCTTTTATCCTTTGAAGGGAAATGTGTACACTCCACATGCTTTTCAGAACAGAGGCAGCTGTCTTCTGAATTGTTTCCCTTTGTGTCAGTATTGTATTGTTATTAAAAATGCTCATTCATTTCCTAATCCTTAAATCAGTAATTTCTCCTTGAAACTCAAAGCAGACATAAATATTTGGAAACAATTTAAAGCTTTTGGACAACCTCCTTTAATACTGCCTGTAACATCGCTCCACGGTCTTAACAAACTGGGACAAATTGGGGATGTGTGAAATCCTTTTCTGAAAACATTCAACTTCATTCTTGTTCACAGCATTATCAGTCTAACTCAGATTGCATTTTTCTTTTTTTTTCTTTTTCTTTTTTGTTTTTGTGTTTGATGATATCACATGGGTATGCAGTTTTATGATAAAAGTTGATGAAATGTAATAAACTTAGTTTTCTTTTTCATTTCACCATGTTGAAAAATATGTCAATTGTAAAATATGTACGATTTCTTAAACTCATACCTAAAATTGGTTATAAACTGTCTGTTTCTGCTAAAATTAAAGTGGAAAAATGAAGAGGAAGGCAGGGATAATGTGACAATAAGCATTTGGCCACACAATTTTGAGAAAATTGAAATCTGCTCATCCTAATCCTAATTTTTTAAAAAGTGTACACTTTAAATAATGTAAACATAGAAAAAAACCAGTTCATTTTCCTGATATAGTTTCCTATTTTTCTTTTGGTCATAATATTAACAATTTAAATCAGCAAGAGAAGTACATGGAAAAAGAAAGCACAATACTATTTATTAATAAAATTAGTTAATGATTAGAAAAGTTTTAAGATTGATTTGTTTGGCATTGAATAATGAAGATTTTGAGTTTTCAGTTTAATTATAAATTCCTGGATCTGGGGTATAGCTCAGTGGCATAAGCACCTGCCTGGCAAGTACAAGGTCCTGAGTTTGATTGTTTGATTCCTGGTACAAAACAAAATAAAATAAAAATTCCTAAATCCACTGAGAGAACTCAATGGAAAGCCTACTAAAATATTGCTCTCAAACCATTCATAATTTCACGGGGGCACAGACAATAAACAGGTAATCCAGCTAAATTTAGTAACAAAACATTACAAGGTGCTAACAAACATGTAGGATAAGAATACATCGATCAACGCAGACTTTCTCAAAAAGGTGACATGAAGTGGAAAAGTGAAGAATGAGAATTACCGAGGTGGGCAACAGTAAGAAGTAGGGGAATGTGGGCAGGTCTAGGCAGAGACAACCCTTTGGGTCAGTGTCAAAGGAAAGAGAGATGATTACAGCTGTGAGGAGGTGAAAATAATGGAATATGGCAGGAAAATGGAAGTTGAAAAGGAATGAACTATATTTTCAGAAGTTAAGCATGTTACAGAATATTAGAATTTTGGAAGGTCAGTTTCAACAGTTGGGATTCATTCTGAGTGCAATAGGGAACCATGGAGGTTTCCTATGCCAGGGGTGGCACAGGCATTTTGCAGGAGGTCCTTTGCAACAGGCAAGAATTGGAGTGTAACTAAAGAAGAACAAGGCAGATATTGACCTCCTCTGCCTCTCTAGTCTTAGAACTCCACTGGAAAGCCTAAAGCCCTGAAAACATGACATAGCAGATAGTGAGGAGAGGAGCACACACTATTCCTGGTATAGTCTTCTCAGCTTCCTTCCTTCTGGCAGTATGGTATAGTCATAAAAATACAGGCTTATTTTTAGAAGCATTTGGTTTGGGGATGAATCCTACTGTGTGCATATGGGTGACTGCTTTATTTCTACCACTGGATTTTGATCTATGTTCCAACTCATAAAGTTCTGGAACAGCTAAATTTTGCTGTATTTTATATAACACAAGGAGTTTCATTCACT
The DNA here is from genome assembly GCA_004365215.1 of Cuniculus paca. Lineage (NCBI taxonomy): Eukaryota > Metazoa > Chordata > Mammalia > Rodentia > Cuniculidae > Cuniculus > Cuniculus paca. Next base: position 7,600 of record RJWT010035201.1, read on the forward strand.
CTGTGTGTGTTATAGTTTGGATCTAGAATGTCCTGCAAAAGCTTCATATGTTCAGAATTGGCAATGTGGAAAGTGATTGAATCATGGGGGCACAGCCATCTGCTGATTAAACAACAGATGAATTCATAGATAGATGTGCTGTTAAGAAGTGGGATCCCCTCCGTACAGAGAGTTCACTGGGTACATGACCAGGAAGGGTGTATGTTTTCCCCCTCAGCTCTGGCTCTTCCTCTCTCTGCTCCCTGGATGTCTTGACATGAGGAACTTTCTTCCACAGTCCCTTCTAAAATGTTGGTTGCAAATCAACCATAGACTGCGAGGGAAAGTAAACCTCTCTCATCTAAACATTTTGTCTCACAGCAACAGGATAGTGACTAAGACAGTGTGGCTGAAAGTCTGTAAGCATTAACTGAGTTAATTCATGTAATCAAGCTATCCCCCAGGAAGCGATGCTAAGTGCTCTTTATACTAGGAGTAATGAATGAACTGGACCTTATTAAATATAACTTTGCATGACTTGTGTTTTCACTTTCAATATAACAAGTTGGGGGATACAACTTCTAGCCCACTCCTAATACAGATAATAAAGCAAGACCACAGGTAGATGTTTCAGTCCAGGACCTTTCTGAATCCTGGCACTATTTTTTTTTAAAACGATAATGGACACACTTAAGGATGAGCTTTGCCACGCATCTGAGCCAAGCTCCATCCACAGCATAACACTCAGATATTGCATATGTATGCTACCCACCATGGTCAAAAGTCAGTACACCTGACTGTAGTCCACCTTTGCAAGGAAATAATATATATATATATATATATATATATATATAAATATATATATATATATATATATCTTGGCAGTGATGCCAGGATTCACATGGGTCCTGGCCTGAAACCTCCATCTGTCCCCATGCTTCATTTTTGCTGACTACCAGAAGAGGTGTGAAAGCTATATCCAACTTTATAATGCAGAGGGGCAGAGGAGTGGTATAATAACTATTTCAACAATTGATGGGAATTTACTATTTAATCTAAAAATCTAAGGTAGATTCTTGGCCTGGTCATTCACTTTCGTCACTTCATTAACCTCAGCACCCATCTGATACACAATAGCCTTTCCCTAATTCCTACCATTGTCAGTAAACCATAAGCTTTTCCAAGTGATTCAGGGGCTTCTTCTGTATTTTTACTTCTTTAACAAAAATACCATGAAGAAGATAAATAGGTTGGGGAGAAACAGAGTTTTTTCTGCAATGTAACCTAGAATTCTCCTTATGAGTAGAATATTTTTTGCAGTACATCATGCATATATTCATTTGATGCAAGCACTTGACACATCTATTTCTTTTTACATTGCCTTTCCCTCCCTTCACTTTCCTTCCTTCCATATCTTGGTCTCCTTCCTATTTGACAAAGATCTATTTCCCTATTCCCAACTGACTATCCTTTATTTTGTTCTTTGCTCTGGATGTACATTGGGATATTCATGGAAGAGAAACCACACAATTTTTAAGCTTGCATGTCTGATTTGTTTCACCTAATATTATGGTCTCAATGTGCATTAATTTTTCTATAAATCACTCATTTTTCCTTCTTTATGGCAGAGTAGTACTCTGTTGTGCATAAATACCAAATTTTCTTCTTTTTAAATTTTATTCTAAAGAAAGACAAATAAGAGTAACCAGATCAGTTGAAAGGAAGTGGCAGGCCCTGCTCCAATGCACACTCCAGCAGCCATCAGGAGACACTGCCATAGGTAACTAGCTCGGCAGGTGGATAACAGCAGGCCCTGGCCCCATGCACACTCCAGCAGTTCTCAGGATACTTCCACCCAGGTAACTAGTAAGGGCTGGGAAAAGCAGAAGCATGGCCTGCAGCAGAGCACCCAGTGGCCACCATTGGATACCCATAGCCGGCACTGGCCAGGAAAACCAAACAGTCATGCTCCAGAGAAATTGTAGCCAATGTGGGAAGTGCCCGGAACCCCATTAACTGCTTGTTTGGAAGAACCCAGGAAAATGTCAAGATGAAGAAACAAAAGGCAGTCCCTGGACTCCAACCCAATCAGAGCAAGCCCAGGAGATGAAAACATGAAAGAGATAGGGAGTTGTACACCTGAAGTTTCTAAAGTGATGGGAAATGAAATAGAGAGACAACTCTATGAGGCTATAAAATAAATTAGAACAGAAATACTAGCTCAAGTAAAAGAAGAAATGAAAAACATAATAAAAGAACTGCTAAGCATCTCTAAAGAAGACATAGATGAAAAAAAAATAGAGGAGCATAGGAAAATGAGGGAAACCATGAATAAGCAATATAAGAGAGATTTTGACTGTATGAAACAGATTCAAAGAGATATCCAGGAATTAAAACTTTCATTGAAAGCTGGCAAAATAGCTTGTGTTATGGTTTGTATACAGATGGCCCCCCAAGCCTCATGTAGTCATGGAAGCAGCTGAATCTAGCATTTGTGGTTGACTTGTTATCTAGTGCTGGGATTGGCGATGTGAGTTCTGCACCCACTCAGGGGTGGAGCCAAATTACAATGTAAGGTTGGAATGGGGGCGTGTTTTCCTCTTTGGCATGGTTTGCTCTTGCTGCTTGCAGCAGCCATGAACAGCTGCCCCCTTTTGCTCTGGCTGCTGCCTTGAAGTGTTGACCCAGTGCCATGCAACCCTGCCTTGGAGTCACTGATTATGGACTGAAAACTCCAGAAACTGTAAGCTAAATAAACCTTTCCTTGCTTCACTTTGAGTGTCAGGTGTTTTGTCCCAGCAATGAAAAAAGAAACTAAGACAGCTTGAAAGAAACTGAAAATACACTTTCAGACCTTGAAGACAGGTGTGCAGCTTGTGATTATGAAAGGAAAGCGCTCTTAAAAATAACAAGAAACCAGGAAATAACTACTTAACAACTGCAAGATGGTTCAAAGCAAAATAATGTAATAATTGGTGTCAGGGAAAAAAACAGGGGTCCACACAAATGACATTAAAATTCTATTTACAGAAGAAATAACAGAAAACTTTGCAAGCATGAGAAAATGATGTGGCAGTCAGATAAATGAGGCATATAGAACTCCATCTAGCCATAAACCAAAATAAATCTACACCCAGACATATAATAATTAAGATTCCAGAAATTCAACAAAAGAACAGAATATTAAAGGCTGTCAGAGAAAAGAAACAGATCACCCATGAAAAAAAACCCATCAGAATCATGACAGATAATTCTGTTTTCTCAAAACAAACCATCAAGTCAAGAAGAGTTTGGAGTGAAGTATTTCAAATCCTGAAAGAAAACAACTTCCAAACCAGGAAAATAGCATGGCAGAGATATGCCAGTGTACATTGCGCATAACCATTAATGTAGATGGCCTAAATTTACCAATAAAAAGAAACATAGGCAGAGTGGATCAGGAGACAGGATCCATCAATATACTTTATTCAAGAAACACATTTAACTCAAAAGGAAATTGATAGACTAAAAGTCGAAGGTGAGAAAACAGTGCTCTATGTAACAGGGAACCAGAAAAAAAGTAGGGGTAGCTTTCTCATCAACTGCAGAATGGAAAAGAAAGATATGGCATTTTTGTAGAATGGAAAGCTACTCAGCTATAAAGAAAGATAACCTCAAGGCCCTTGTAGGAAAATGGATACAACTTGAGATCATGCTCATGGGTGAAATGGTTCAGTCACATGGGTGAACATCGTGTTGTCTCCCTAGTTGTTACAGTTTGTATATAGATGGCTCCCCACAAGCCTCATGTAGTGAAAATATTCTTCATCTTCATTTCATTAAAGATTTTGAGGAGTATTGGCATTATACCCTCCTCACTGTAAATGTCTTACAGAACTCAACAGTGAATTCATCAAATCTTGGACTTTTCTGAGTTGGTAGGTTTTTTATTACTGTCTTTGTTTCATCTCCTGTTATTGAATTGGTCAGAACTTTTATGTTTTTTTGGGGGGGTTCAGTTTTGGTAATTTGTATATGTCTAGGAATTTGTCTATTTCTCCAAGATTCAATTTTTTATAGTAGCTGCAAATGATCTTGTGAATGTCAACAGTTTTGTGATTTCTCCCTTTTCTTTTCCAATTGCATTGACGTAAGTCATTTATTCTTTTTGAGAATTCGACTAAGGATTTTTCTATTTTGTTTGTTTTTTTTAAGAACGAACTCTTCCATTCATTGATTGTTGGTATTATATTTTAAGTTTCAATTTCATTAATTCATGCTCTGATTTTTATGGTTTCCCTCCTTCTAGTTGGTTTGGGATTGGACTGTTCTTGTTCTTCTAGTTTCTTGAGTTGCAACAATAGGTGGCTTGAGTGTGCTGTTTTTCTGACACAAACATTCACAGCAATAAATTTTCTTCTAATAACTGCTTTCATTGTTTTCCTTAGGGTTTTCCTTTATTTGTGGTTGTTGTTTGTTTGGTTTTTCTCTTTTTTATGTCTTCAGTAGTGCCCAAGACATGTGTACCAAGGACATATTTCATTACAGAGATTGTGTTCCTTAAGTTTTGGTATGTGGTATGGGTATTTTACATGTGATTCTTGGAATTGTGTAATATCTTTGTTGATCTCTTCTGTGACTCTCTGAGTGTTCCAGAGTGAGTAATTTAATGTTCAGTTGTTAGCAAAATTTCTGTGTTATCTTTTGTAATTGATTTGTAGTTTTTGTGTGCTATTATCTGAGTAGGTACATAGGATAACTTTGATTCTTTTATTTTTATTTAAACAGATTTTATGGACTAACATGTGGTATATTTTGGAGAAAGTTCTGTGTGCTGGTGAAAAGAATACATATTCTGTTGTAGTAAAGTAGAACATTCTGTAAATACCTACTAGGTCCATGTGTTCAAAGGTGTGGTTCAGTTCTAAGATTTTTTTTAACTTTTTGGTTAGTCGATCTGTCTTTCTGTGAAAGTGAGGCATTGAGGTCCCACACTATGATTATGTCAATATTTATTTTGTCTTCTATGTTCATCACTCTTTATTCTATGAAGTTAGGTACCCTGGTGTCAGGTCTCTGAACTAGACCCCCACCCAACTAGGAGAGAATAAACTCCCCCAAACAGATCTGTTATTCACACCTAGGGGGATGGTGTTCAGCAGGAGGCTGGGAGCTATCCTCACACAGCTCAACCTGAAAATAACTGGCTCCATGCAAACCCACAAGAATCATGCTGTGCTTGCTAGCACGCCCTGTACCCAACCCTGTCTATCACCTAGCCTCAGACCCCCTACTCAGAAACCCAAATTTTGTACCCTCCTCAGCAATACCTCCCTCCCCTACCTAAACTCCCCTATAAAAACATGCCCTCACCCCTTGCTCAGGGCCAACAGTCTCTTCACCCTTGGCCCTACTGCATGTTGCTTCAATTTTGCCTGCCTCAGTGGTCTCAGTTGTGCTTCAGTTTAGCCTAACACCTGGAATTTGTTGCACAATCACAATTGTTATTGCTTTCTGTTGTATTGTTACCTTATCAAACACATAGTCTCATTTTTTGCCTCTTGTGATCAGTTTTGGGTTGAAGTTTACTTTGAGAATAAAACTACATGCATTCTTCCAGGCCCTGGTGAATTGTATAGGGCAACAGTTTTCAATATTTAGTTTATGAATTTATTTTTGGTTTTGATGATTTTCTTGAATGTAACACTAATAGAACACACGATTCTGCCATCTCATTTGCCAGTCTTCACTTTAATTTGTGAGTAGAAGGTATTGACTTGTACTTGTCATTTCATACTGTTTCAGTGATGACTCATTGATTTTTCCTGTTTTGTTTAACTACTTGTTTTGGTTAATATATCCATTTGATCATATTTTTTTACTTTGTTTTCTTCATTTTCTTTGTCTAGGATATTCTCGAGTAATTTTCAGAATGCTGATTTTTTTGTTCATGTAT
>RJWT010035203.1:0-13518 GCA_004365215.1 Cuniculus paca
GAGTAAGGGGCTTTGGCATTGAGTTACCCATGTCTGTAAGGTAAAAAGCAACATGTAAGGCTATGGAATGCTTTTTTGTACTGGAAATCAACTCAGGAACTTTTGCTGAGCTGTCTTTTAACCCTGTAGTGCAAGAGTTGAGCTATCAAACTATGCAAAAACAGAAGATAAAAGGCGTCCCTTGTCATTCTTATTTGATAATAACCTCAAGGCATCCCTTGGGTTGACCCAGCTCCAGGGCAGGTGGATGCCATCTGGAGAGTTGAAGATAGATTCAACCAGCCTATTCACCCTAGAACTGGCATGCAATTTTATCTTCCCCGATAGCTCGAACTTTGTTTCCATATGATGTTTATTTAAAAAAGGATGCATAACTTTGTAATGAACTGCTGCTTTTGTTTATTTGAAGAGGACATATGTAAAGAGTGAGTTGGTAATTAGAGGATTTCTCTGGCTGTGCTGTGAAGGAAATCACCTCTGGAGATAGATAAGGTAACAAATGACTTGGGGAATTTCAACCCTGGGCCCTAGAGCAAAGAAGCCTCCAAGACAGTTGTGTTACCCATCTAATCAGCTGGGCAATCCTTCCTAGCAGCAGGACATGGCTATGCTTACTTAAATTTCTGTAGCTTTGAAGCACACAGGTTAAACTTATTATCATCTAGAAATCACATTTTATAAGTTAATAAAGGCATAATCTTCTAGGCACATAGAAAAGACTGTTTACTCTTAATTAACATATGTAAGGCACAAATGTAAATCATTCCCCTACTAGCTGCTGTGAAATGTAAATAGCTGTTGTAAACTGCCTCAGTTTAATCTCTGAAGGGAGGGGTAGTATAATCTAAAAATCCACCGAAAAGTTTAGGGAGTATTCCTAGTCTACTAGCAGAGAATTAAGTATGATAGATAAGTGGAGATTTTCTGTGGTCATGAGCCAGTGTCTACTGAAGAAGCATTTGAGGGACCAGAGAGTCACCCTGGCCAGGATTCCCAGCAGTTGTGTTTCTATTGACACAGATAACCAAAGGTCAGTCTCCAGAAAGGAATCCAGCTGTCTGGTCAGCATTCCATAGATTCCATTGGCCACTGGCTTCAATGGGAATTCACCAAACAGATGCTGGGGAAACCTATCCTCTGCTTTGAAGGGTGGCAGCTGCTCTAAAAGTGATTAATTAACTGGCAGAGTGACCACTGCTTGTCAAAATTCTATAAGGGATAGTTAAAAGCCTGAGCAAGATCACTACCTCATGCTCTATAAATTTACAATAAAAGTTTTAAAGTCCACAACTTGGAAGGTTGGAGAACCTCCTTAATCTGAATGTGTTTAGGTCCCATAAGTGTGCTGCTTTTGGAAATAGCTCCTTCTGGAGGTTCTTTCCACTGTGTCTCAGGTCACTCTCCACAAGAGACTGTGCCCAGAACACTAAGCCGGGACATGGCTTTTATGTGTGTTCTGGATGGGCAAAATTCCGATGTTTCATCTGACCCAGAGAGGGGGTATGTGTCCTTTATCTAGGATAACTTCCCTGTCTTTGGCATTATTAGCAAATGCTCATTTTCTATGGACTTGACTTAGGAGGAAAAGGTAGGAACAGTCTAGAGTTCTTTCTGATTTTACATGCCTCTATAAGCAAAGCACAAAGTGAGGGAAATGATTAGAATGGAAACTGAAGCAGAACAGGCTTGACCTTTCCTCTAGAGTGTAGAAGAGGATCAGAACCAGTCTGTCTCAGTGAAACCTCGCCTCCAAGTCTTAGAGACCAGCCACCAGCCTAATGCCATTTAAATGGTGGAAGGAGTCCCGGTTTTATTGTAGGTATGTATATTTTCTAAGTCTGGACTAGATTTCATTTAAGAACTATTCTACTAAGGGTTCTCTCTAGTACTACTGTCTAAATATCATCAAGCAAAGAGTACCAGGAAATTTAGCCACTAATTTAAATGCAACATGTACAAGAACAAAATAGTAAAAATGTCCCATTAAAGAAATATCGTAAACTTCCCATGTTTTAACTGAGATTTACCACTATTTTAACAAAACATATAAGAGACAAGGCAATTAGAAACAATGGGCATAAACAAATCACAAGCAATTATCACAAGTAATTATAAGCAACTGGCAGAGACAAAGCAAAATTTGAAGCATAAAAATGTGTTACCTAAACGAGTCCCAGTCCAGAGTCTATGAAACAAAAAGCCAACTCTTACCTCCATCCAATGATCTTGGTGGAAGACCTCCAAATGATATAGGGGAATGAAACTCCCAACCTACTAGATGTTCATTCAGCATGAGTTCGTGTTCTCTAAAACCAAAGAATGAATTTTAGGAAAAATGGAGGTCATGAGCAGGATATATTTATTGAGAGAAAGAAAGCTTCTGTCCAAGAGAGAGACAGAAGGGGTCCCAAGTGGGTTGCCCCAAAAAGTTGTTTTTAAAGTACAGTTTTAAAACTACAGTTTTCCTTGTCTTCTAGCTTTATTTATTCTATCCTACCTCAGTTCCAGCTACTTGAGGGGTTATGGCCAGAGGGTCACTTGAGCCCAGGAGACCAGCCTGCCAAGGCAGAACTCATTTTTTTAAAAAAAGAAATCTACTTCATAGATGGATGGATTTGTGAAAATTGTTTGCAAAGCAAAGCATTTAGCTCAGGGTCAGATAAGAGATATGAGAGATATGATATGATAAGAGAGATATAATAGAGAAACTTGGGACACACTGTCAAGTCGTAAATTTAACTACACAAAGTCACAAAGCACCAGTGAAAAAGATAGCTATTGAAATCCAGTGTGATAGAGGCTGGTGACACATACCTATAATCTCAGCTACTCAGAAAGCTGCTGGGCAATCTAAAGTTCAGGCTTAGCCTGGGCAATTTAAACTTAGTGAGACCTTGTCTCCAAATATAAAATAAAAAGGATTGGAGCTGAGTGTGGTGATGCAAGCCTGTAATCCCAGAATTTGGGAGGCTGAGGCAGGAGGATCACTGTGAATTCAAGGTCAGCTTGGGCTATATTGTGAGTTCAAAACTAGTCTAAACTACATAGTGAGACCCTGTCTCAAAAAAAAAAAATTGTAGAGGGACTTCCAGGAAGATGGCAGAGAGGTTAACAGTACAGAAAGAGCCTCTGAGATTTGGTGTCCAGAATCTGGAAAATATCAATATGAGGAAAAGAAAGAGAGAAGTGGGTCTCAGGGACCCAGCAAAGACCTGAAGTGAGAATTTAAGTCCACAGGTAGAGTGAAGGGAGAGGCTTCAATGGATAAGGAAGTCACTTTATCCCTGAGCCCTGCCTTACTGTGTGGGAGGGGCAGTTGAACCTGCAGCCACATAGTGACTACTGGCAACCCCAGAAGCCTCCGCTGTGAAAGGCGAGAGTAGAATGGAGCAGTGGATGCAGTGAACTATTGTGGCTGGTGAGTTATTCAAGCTCCGGTGTCCCCCAGGAGAATGCAGTTGACTGGCAGCCATGTTGGAGAGGGAACAACTGAGATTGGAACTCAAGGCAGCTTCCGGTTCCATTGTGCAGCGCCAAGAGTCAGGGTGAGGTGGAACTGAGTTCAAGTCAGCAGGAGGTCAAGGAGCTGAGTTCAAGCTGCCAGGGAGCCAAGTTCATGCCAGCAGGAGGCACATGGAGTACTGCAGGCTGGACAAATCAGGTTCCAACCTCACAGTCAGAAATCAGCATGAACGTCAGTGGAACAAAATGTGCAGGCTTGCAGGGATTATCCACTACTGTGCTGTAAATCTACAGCTGGTTTTCTGAGATCAACACAGATTTGGACTCTGTGTGCCCATTTTATCTACCAGTGACAGCAGAGACACAGCTTGAAGTGGATACTTTTTTTCTTCTTGTTTGCTTGTTTCCTTTTCTCTTTCTTTCTTTTTTTCTTTTTGAGACAGAGTTTCACTGTGTAGCTCAGGCTGGCCTTGAAATCATTTTGTAGCTCCGACCGACCTCAAACTCAAGGTAATCCCCCTGCCACAGCCTGCTGAACATTGGAATTACAGGCATGTAATTTCTTTTTGAGACAGAGTTTCACTATGTAGCTCAGGCTGGCCTTGAAATCATTTTGTAGCTCCGACCGACCTCAAACTCAAGGTAATCCCCCTGCCACAGCCTGCTGAACATTGGAATTACAGGCATGTGCCACTATGTCCGGCATCTTTTGTTTTTTCTTGATCATTTTTTCTTGTGTTTATATAAGTGTGAATATTGTTGCTAGTTTTGTTGTTGTTGTTCTGCATGGTTCTTGTTTTTGTTTCTTGCATCTCTCTTCCCTTCTGTCTTCACCAATCTCCCAAAGTTTGTGTGATCTTTGTCCTCCAGCCGTGCTTCTAATCTATTCCTTTTTTTCTATTTCTTTATTTTTCCCCAAAAACCCTTCTAAATTTTCTCCCTTGAGGGTAAAATCACCACACTGAGGGCATATTTACTGTATGCAATTTTATGGTTTGTCTTAGATTTTGTTATGTAACCACAAATCTAGTTCTTATGGTTAAAGGTGGCAAATTAATAGTTACGACAATCTGTAATTTTCAAGTCTATGTTTGATGCTATTGTTATTGCTAATTGTACTGCTTTAGTCAAAATGACATAATTGTTCTAATCAGTGGTTCTTCATGGTATATCAAGACTGAGATTGCCTAAGGGCCATAAAAAATATATAAGTGAGTGCCAAAGAATCAGAGGCTGGGCTAAATAGGCAGCAAATTCTCATCCCCAGTAAATTGAAGAGGTAGGAATCTGCAACTCAAAACCCAAAAGCCAGTTACATCTGGAAAGCATTTCTGAGAAGTAGTCATTTCCTGAGGGTTCTAAAGACTAGAAATAAAGCTACTTGCAATAATCAATTTACACACATCAACCCAAGAGTTAAACTTAAAAAAAGCAAAAAAAAAAAAAATGAGAAGATAAAGAAGCCAGTAACCTCAAACTTCCAGCTCACCAAAGGCAAACCAAGGGGCAATGAGATGGAACAATCCAAAAGCCACCCACCTGGACTCTCTGGAGAGGTAACATTGGAAGTAACAAAGCAGATGAATGAGGTTCTAGAAAACATGAAATCAGAAATAATTTCTCAGATATCTATGAAGATGTGACTATAATGAAAGGTATGCTTAGTGACTCTAGAGCAGATACAGATTTTAAAAAAAGAGTTTAGGAAAATGATGGAAACCATGGATACCCAACATAAGAAAGAAATGGAATCCATGAAGCAGATTCGAACAGCCCCCTGATTTTCTCCCTCTGAAGGGGAGAGTAAATTAGGTTTGTCACACTGATTCCTTCATGGAGAGGAACTGGTAAGTGGAGCACTTCTCTTTTAGTCTTTTATCCCCATTATCCTTTAAGGATGTTTTAGGATTACTTCCCTCACATACATACCACAGTTTCCATGCACTTTGTGCTAAACCACTTTTGGGATACAGTATCATGAATTTGAGATTAGTAGACTGGACACGAGATGGGCTGGAAAAACTGCTGACTGCCAGTGAAGTTGGCCTGGGCCTGAAGGGTGGCTCTGTGGGGTGGGGCTGAGATGTCAGTGGGCACTCCCTCCTCACAGCTACTGCCTGGACTTCCCAAGGTGCAACCTGGTACTTTCCAACAGACCCTTCTGGACCACCCCGCCCATCCCAAGCCCCTTGTGCCCTCCTGGAGGGGGCAGCTTGCACCCTAACAGCTACCTCTGGGCCACCTGGGGGCTCATGGTGGAGCCAGGCAGAAAAGGCTCCTGGATTTTGGCATAGGCCAGCAGGCAGAGAGTCTGCAGGGGCCCAGCCTGGGGCACCAGACTCAGTTTGGGTTTGGAGCCACAGCAAGGCCTGGGACATGCGTTAAGGCTGAAGAACATTTGGCAGGAATAGATTCGTTTATTTTCTTAACTGAGTTCATGGCTTTATAGGAATATGCACATCAAAAGTTATCAAACTCTATGGTGCAACTACATGCAGGTCATTTTATGTCTACTTTTTTTCTCTTAGAATTAATTGCTGTGCCGGGCATGGTGGCTCACACCTGTAATCCCAGCACTCTGGAGGCTGAGACAGGCGGATCGTTGTGAGTTTGAGACCAGCCTGGGCTACAAAGTGAGCTCAAGGCCAGCCTGAATGGCATAGTGAGACCCTGTCTCAAAAACACGAGGGCCGGGGATCTAGCTCAGTGGTCTAAGCGCCTGCCCGGCAAGTGCAAGGTCGTGAGTTCAATCCCCAGTGCAGCAAAAAAAAAAAAAAAAAAAAAAAAAAAAAAAAAAAAGAAAAAAAAGGAATTAATTGCTGTCTCATAAATTTTCAAAAACATACTTCAATTGACACACTGTATTAACAAAATTCTTTAACAGGCATCTGTCACACAAACTCCCCCACAGTGGGGAACTAATTAAATAATTCACAGTACACTGATGGTGCAGAGTCGTGCTTGGGATGACTTGTTACTGAGCATCCATTTCTACACCTTGTATGTTCCTATCTGAAGGAAGAAGCCACTTCTCTCAAATCTCTTGCAACCAGAGTTCTGGATGAGAATTGGCTTCACCAATGAGAAACATGTGTGAGAGATCTGGAAATGGAAACACATGGAAATCTTCATAATAAGCCTCCAGCACATTTGTGTTTGCAGCTGGATTTGAGTTTCTAGTGTGTGGCAGGCTATCACTTCCTCATAACCCAGAAGTAGCTGCCTGGAAGCAGCAGTCAGTGTGTACTTAGCAGCTGCAGGAGAGCTGAGGCTGCTGGGACCACAAGCTGCAAAAGCAGCAGGTATTTTCTGGTCTAGGGATCACAGTGGTGTGACCTTGACTTGAAATCAACTCTAGGATAGCTGTCTTCTTTTCCAGGAATTCATCCAACAATTTTGTGAATGCCTAGTGCACTACTGTAGCAGAAAATGCCCCCCCCCGGTATACTTCAGTTTCTTAGTTGCCCAAGTAATAGTTCCTGTTTCAGTTCCAGTTGCTCCTGTTTCTTAGAAATGGCAGGGCACTGTCATTCATAGCTGGTCACTATGATGAACATTGTGTAAACCAATCCCAACTGATCAACTGTTCTGTCTATGTACTTCCTGCTTGCTTGTCCAAAGTAAGCCCTAGACCACTAGAGATCAGGGCCTGATATTTTGGGAATGATCCCAATTGGTGCCTTTCAGTGTATATAAGTCTGCCTCCAAATTCTGGGTGTTGTTCTGGTGTTTCTGCTTGCTGTTGCATCTAGTGCATCAGCTGGGAAGGTTGAGTGTGCTGACCTCTTTGGTCACCAGTTGTGGCCCTCAAGGATGCAGCAAGGACTTCTCTAGGTCCCAATGGGAAGGCATGCCCTTGAGATTTCTCACGTGCCCTGGGAGGTCTTGAGGAGGATCCTGACTCCCTGCTTGAGTGGCTCACATCAGACCTCAAAGGGAGAAGCATGCATTCTGTCTGTCTGTCTGCCCACTGCCTGACTCTGGTAAGACCCTTGGGGGCATCCCAGTTAGTCTGTCAGTCCTGCTCAGTTCAAGCAGAAAAGCTTGGTCAAATCTTATTAGTTAAGGCCACTCTCAAAGAAAGGGGGTTTAGCATGTTTCACCTCTGAGTGCCTGCTGAGTGAATGTTTGAGTGAGTGACACGAACAGCATAAGCATTACGCTGCTCCATCTGTGCACCAAGACTGCGAAGCACTGCTCAAGATGGCTGATTGGGCCCTCACTTGCAGTTCTGTGGTGATCAACATATGGCATAACGGAGGCCTCACACACTCCTTAACTAAGTTGTGTCTAAGTCCCTTTGAGGGTCATGGCCAGGTGGCCATCTAAATGGTTTCTTTGTCTGTTGGATCCACGACATACACCTTAGGGAGTTAGAATGGGAACTGTCTGGTTAAAACTCACAGTTCCTGACTGCAGGAAAATGGGTTTTTGTGGAGTTAAAAATGAAACCAAATTGCTCCCTTCATCTCAAAGGAAAAAAAAAAAGAAAAAAAGAAAAAGAGGCCCATTTTTCCTGAGATTTTTACCTTGGCACCCTCATTGGCTGCTGCAGTGGCTGCCAACGTCTATAACTTCACTCCCCACTCCTGACTTGCCTACTTCCAGCCAATTGAGCCAGTTTCAGCTCATAATTTGCATTTGGCCACAGAGGCCCCCCAGAAACACACCTATCCTAGCCAGATAATGCCCACTCAAGATGACTGCCAGCAATTCCTTCTGAGTTTCACTTTTTTTTTTTTTTTTGGTCTTTTTGAGACAGGGTCTCGCTATGCAGGTCAGGCTGGCCTTGGGCTCACTTTGTGGCCCAGGCTGGTCTCGAACTCGCAATGATCCTCCTGCCTCAGCCTCCTGAGTGCTGGGATTACAGGAGTGTGCCACTATGCCCAGCTCCTGAGTTCCACATTTTGACCAAGGAAAATTGGACTGTCAGCCCTAACAAGTGAGTTGTGCCCTTTCAGGCCTGAATAGACAGGACAGACTGAGTTCTATCAAATCGGGCCCCTGAGAGCCCATGATCATTACAAAAGTCAGGAGAAAACCTATGATTTTTCCTGATAGATAATGTAACAGAACTCTCTACCTTCAAAAGTTCCCTCTGTCAAAATGTTGCCATCACTGGGGCACTCTTGCCTCTCACCCTTTCTGCCAGGCACAAACTTGCAGCCTGGAGGGGCATCTCCTTCACACCAAGTCAGTCAACCTCACTCTCATTTAACCATACACATTCAACTTTGACTGTTCTCTGACAGAAAAATGACACCTGCATCAGCCTGAGACAGAGAGTCAGGATCCTAAAGTTCTGAAAACTCTCCTCCCAGAGGTATAGCCTAAAGATTCACCTTTGGACCTGGAATCAGATGTCACAGAAAGTACAAACAGGCATCCACCCACACATCAGCCTGCTAGACTGCTAATCTCCTTGGGCAAGATCTCTGGGCTGTGAACAACACAGAAAAGACACCTTTCTCTGCTGGTGAATTGCTCCCATAAGCTCCTTCAACTGGGAAAATTCTGAGATAAAAAGCCAGCTCACCTGGACTCATAAGGGGTTAAAAACTCCCTCACCCTGGCTCCACACCTGTGTAGTGCATGATGAGAAAGCCATCCTAGTAGTCAAAACAAACCCACAAGGCCATCTGAAAGGCTCTCAGATTCAGTCCAAGCCAGAATAGCTTTATCTTGTTCTGCCCAAGGACCCCAAGTCTGACTTGCCTCCCCCTTACATTCATCAACCCCAAGTTGCTCAGCCAGCTGTGTTGCCACCACCACCACCAGTTTTGTCTGCTGCACCACAACCTCCTGCTCTACTGTCAGCAACTCCTTCTGACTCTGTTTAATATTGAAGAATGCTTCCATATTTCAGAAGAGGCCCACGCCTGGTTAAAGTCAAAAGTCCTCACCACTGTGGTTGATCCTGACTCTTGGGTGAACACAGTCCTCCCCCAAGCATGTTCAAACTGGGACTGTAATGTAACAGAGGGCCATGAAGTGTTAGATCAGCACTACACTGCTTTCCTGGAAGAGCTCAAAGAGGGAGACAAGAAGCCAATAAACATGACCAAAGTTACTGAAGTTACCCACTGGAGCCCACACTGAAAAGAAATTCTGCCAAAGCAAATCCCATGAGATTAATGGACACTATATCAAACATTAATTCCTGTACATGCCTGAGTGCCCTCTGCCTCCTCTGGAATGTGACCAGCCTCCCTCACACTCAGGTCCACTGTCCTGGACTTGATGTTGACTCTGACTATACCCCAGGAGAAAGAATAATGTCTACATCAGCCTGTAATGCCTGATAATCATAACCCTGAAATTTTGAGACTCATTTTCAGAAGTACAAAGGACTCACCTCTGGGCCTTGCTATCAATCACGCCCCTTTGGTGATCAAGCTCTGTTCCAAGGCAACCCCTATCTGCATCAAACAGTACACCTCTCCTGCCTGTGAAGCCAGTTCAAGATCTCCAAGCTGCCAATTGCCCTCTATATATGTTGCCTCAGTCTTCTGCCACCCATAGCCTGCTGGCACACCTGCCTGGACCTAAAAAAAAAAAATGACTTCTGCCTTTGACTGTCTCCTGTCAGCCAGCCCCTCTTTGCAACTGACCTGGACTCCCTCTTTAAAAAGCACTTCTGATTAATTACACTTCCAAGCTGCCTGCTGGAAAGACACAGAAGCTTTGTTACAATATCTGGCAGAAACTAGTTACAAGAAATTTCACAAATTTTTTGGAGCTTCTGGTTTCTATATGCTTACTCAGACTATCAGTCCCTGGGAGCACTCAGTGGCCTCAAAGGGCTGGTCCCCCCACTTTGCCTCCACTCTAACAGCCACTGTCCTTCTGATCAAGAAAGTTGACATGTTCACCTTAGACTGAGACCTAACCATCCAGGTGTCACATGCTGTCCTGAGATGAAGTGTTCTAAAAATGGACCCCCTAAGAATGTTGGCTTGCTATGTGACTTGCTTCCCATCTCACCTCGTGGTTTTACTCTATAAAAGTCCCTAGAAAAACCAGAGTCTTTGGCAATCCACTCAGGACACCTTCTGTCTCTCTCTCAGACAGAAATTTTCTTTCTCTCAATATGTATATTCTGCTCTTTTAAAATAAAATAAAATTGGACCCCCTGACAGATGTTGAGTACACCCTGTTTACAGATGGTGGTAGCTCTGTTTTAAGAATGAAGTTCAACAGGCTAGATATACTGTGGTCACCTTGGACAAAACTATTTAGGCCAAAACTCAGGGATGATTTGCATAGCAAATTACTGTTTGGAAACCTGCCACCAATGATGCAAAATAATCTGGTCCAGAGGCTAAGCACCCTCCAGGGATCCAATTGACTGAAACATGAACCCCAGCCAGAAAAACTTTACCCAGTATTCCTGGAAGATCAGAGCCAGATGTGCCCCGACCATTTGTTCTACAAGCTCAAAGCACAGTGCTGGCACCCTTAACCCTGCAGACAGCTCAGGTTTTAGCATCTGTGTCACTGGCCCTGACTAGATAGATTACACAGAAATAAAATGTAAAACTACATATAGCTTGTAACCAGTTAAAACACCACCTGTCTCTGTAGACATTCCTGCACACACATATAACCCACGTACAAGTTAACAACCTCTGCAAGTTTGAGAAATCCAGCCTTAGATCTGCTGAAAAATTTACCTGGGGCTCACTGTAAAGGGACAATGCACTGAAAACTTTGTTCCTGTCACTGTAGATGCTGACAGGTCATTGCATAGCTGAAGCCAGAGGACATCATTTACAGGATTGTTCCATACCTAGTCCCCTTGACTTTTGTGTCTTTGCTTCCCTGCCTCTAGCTAGCTATGTTTTTGTTTTTTTTTTTTTGCCTTAAACAGTATGAACTGTGGCCCCAAGAGAATAGAACAATCAATCAACACTTGACTGAAATTTGATGAGTGTCCAAGGCTCAATGGACACTCCTCTAGATCAGGTTAACTCCCTCATACCTTGCCAGAGTAATGTTACAGAACAGTCAGGTATAAATTCTGGTTGGGCCTTGTCTCAGAAGATCCCAGGTAATATGCCCAGCAAAGATTTGCTGGAAAAACTAAAAGAGGGGGGGAAATGTAGCAAAAAATGCCCCCCTACCCTGTCCAGTATACTTCTGTTTCTTAGTTGCCCAGGTAACAGTTCCTGTTCCAGTTGCTCCTGTCTCTTAGAATTGGCTGAGCACTGTGATACATAGCTGGTCACCATGGTGCACATTTCATAAACCAATTCTCAACTGACAAGCCACTCTGCCTCTTCCTGCTTGCTTATCCAAAATAAACCCTAGACTACCAGAGATCAGGGCCTGATATTTTGGGAATGATCCTGATCAGTGCCCATTGACGTAAATAAATCTGCCACCAAATTCTGGGTATTGTTTTTGTTTTTCTGCTTGCTGTTGCACTACTTGAAAAGTCCTTCTATCTGAAATACCTAGAATGATTTCTGTTTCCTGCACTGAAACCTTAGTTACTAATACTATGTGGATATCAAGAAGAATTAAGATGTATATGGGCTGTGGAAGAATGTGCAAGATTATAACATCAGATTCAAAATAAAAGCAAAGATAGTATGTAAAGTGTAGTTTCATTTTTTAAGAATAAAGTCTGTATGTACATATACAATTATATATTATCTAAACATATCTCAATAACCTCTTTTTTCTGTTTTCTCTCCTAAAGAATAATAAAACTGATTTGAAGGTTATTTGTGTGCCAAATGAATAATACTCTATTTCATGTATTCTGAGGAGAATTTTTTCACTTTTAACATCTCTGGAATTGAGCTGTGCTATGGTTTGCATCTACAGCCATGGGTGGCAGGTCTTTCAAAAGTGGCTAAATCAAGAGTTTGTGATTTGTTTATTGTCTGATTCCGGGATTGGTGGTGTGAGTGCAGCACCTGCCCTGGGGCATGTAACCTGCATATGATGTAAGACAGGGAAGGAGGCATGCTCTTCCCTTTTGCCCTTTTGCTCTTGTCACTTGTGGTATCTGACACAGCCACCATGAACAGGTGCCCCTCAGCCACACCACCCTGTCTTGAAGTCAGCTGAATATGGATTAAAACCTCCCCAAACTGTAAGGTAAATAAACCTTTCCTTTCTTCATTTTGGGCACCAGGTACTTTGTCTCAACAATGAGAGAAAAGTGAGCAAAGCAGTCTGTGGTTTACAGTTGATGGTGTATTACTATCACAGGGCTGCTCTTGCCCACTTGTGAATTTCACCATAGCTATTCATGTAGTTGGCACATGGGTTGAATTATATACGCTGCTTTAATATACAATTTTTTCCATTTCATTGCCATTGAAAATGCCTTAAAGTTACATTATGATATAACATGCAAGTAAAATGCATGTATAGACAAAGGATAAAAGGGCTTTTATTTGATATTTGATACAGAAATATTTGCCCCTAAAGAAAAAACAGCAATTCCATGTATTCAAGGGAACCAACCTGAAAGAAGAAGCTGCATTGCTTTTTGTGACTGAGATATGGGCCTGTTCTATCCTAGCACCACAGTGTACCCTGGAGTTACATCCAGCTTGACACATGAACAATTTGGGTTATGACCAAAATTTTAGTTTTAAGTTACAACCAAAGTCTTGAGTTAAGACTTGAATGCAGGCTGCTTGTGCTTCCAGGTGGTCTCAGATACAGATTTAACCCTTTAAGAGTTCTGGAAGGAACACTGCAAGAAGATCCTTTCATTAATTGAGAAATCATGGGACAGTGTCTCTCTAAGGACACTGAGTTGTGTCTGAATACATGAGAGAAACTCTGAAGGCTGTGTAGAGGACCTGGAGACTTCAATTGACAATTTAAGTTACTAGTCACCCTCTGGAATGAATTGCCTTCCTAAATCAAGGGTCTGCTGATGGGCCTATCATATTGCAGCAGATGATTGATTGTGTCAACTTGAGCCACTTAGAAGCTTAACTAAATTGGTTTAGCAGCTCTATACCCTAGGGTGTAGAAGACCCACCCTAGGGTGGCTGTTCACCTGGATGGTATAAAAGGGAAGGAGGAAAG
>RJWT010035204.1:0-13518 GCA_004365215.1 Cuniculus paca
AGAGGCGATGGCTTCTTTGACTGCAGTACTGGTGGCTGCGATGGTGGTGGTACCTGTACTAGTGGCAGAAGTGGTGCTACAGATAATGATGGTAGTAACTAGCAGTACTGGCTCATCGTAGTGTGGTGGTGATGTTGACAACAGTAACAGTGGAGGTGGTGATGGTGTTATTGGCATGGCAGTGACAGATATCAGTGGTAGTGAGAGTGATGGTGTAGGTCATATTGATGATGTTGGCTGTGGTTCTGTTTGTCATGGTATGATGGGATGCTATCAGTGTGATGGTGTTGAGGATCATGGTGGTAGGCAATGATGCTAATCATGACAATGATGCTAATCATAGTTAATATTGGTGACAGTTGATCAAGTAGATGGTGATTCCTGTAGTTTAGATCAGCACTTAAATTTGTATGATAGAGGCAGGAGTTTGTATTTGAGAAATTCCCCCAAATGATCTTATATTCATGCACAGTTATAAAATATTTTCCTAGGGTCTTTATGGGCAGCACATCCAAATTATCCCTGAGGTAATTTGCTCATGAAGTTAACTGAGTATTTCACAAAGTATGGTATTTAGACCGCTCATCCTGCAGAATGATCCGTGAAAGTTAAATGAGCCTGGTAAACCCTGGGATTTCTGTCCTGTTTTGGGGCAGTTGCATGTTTGGGGCTCTCAAAAGATCTGCAGACTGTAATAAAGATCTGTTTCACTTTGTTTATGCCAGTGTCTCCAAGAATATTTGGTTACTGATCCCTTTTTATTAGGAGGAGGTGATAGGTTCCTGTTAACCATTATACAGAACTGTTAGAGAAACACTACAGAGCACTTGAAAGGAAAAATAAACTTTGAAAAATAAATGTAACCCTACAGACACTGATTTTTAAGTGCTTGATAAGGAATGGTTAGCTTCAGTTTAGTGTAAATTATGTCTTCTGTCATTACAAGTAGCAAAAATCATCTTGAATTTATGTAAACAGAATTGACCAAGGAATATATTAGTCATGTAAATTAAGGGCATTATTAGAAGGAATCTTGAAGAATGAAATTGCATTGACTCCATAAAACATTTACAACCTAAGAATCCCATATCCTTTTATTCCATACTCATAAAATTGGTAATTTGGTCATTATAGAGAAGTGGTCCTTGTTTACTTTGGAGCCTGAGGCTAGGTTAATAAAATAACCTTGGGTGACTGAAAGGAAGTGGTCAATCTGTAGTACTCTCTTTGTGCATAGGGGAAAAATAAAGTTCCTCTTTTTGCATAAAAAAAACATAATAAAGTTCCTAACCCCCCTGTCAGTGAGCAGGGAGCCTGGAATATGCATTTTAGCAAACATCGTATGGATCTCCCTTTGACAATTACTGGAAGAAGTAGTATGGAAACCCTGCCATCCTCCACTCATTCCACCCAGTGTAAGCCCAAGAAGAAATTGCCCTCCCAGGCTTCCTTTTCCTGCCACAACTTCAGCAGCAGCCCAGGTGGGGATCCTGGATGGTGGATTCCTCAGGGCTTTCCCTTGTGTGACGCTTGTTAACCTTTCTTGTTAACCTTGAGGCCAGAGTCCACAGCCCCACCAGACATACTTAAAGAATCAGGAAAATGGTTTCCTGGCTTCTAGTGACCCCCCCTCCCTGTCACTGAGTCATCATCCGTCTTAACACGAATAATGCAAAAAAGGCAGCTGAGCAGTTTAAATTTTATCTATAAAATTAAACCCTGTGTTTCACCACAGCATTTAACTCCATGACCTATTTTATTGAATCCCTTGGCAGATCTTGGACAGTTTCCTTCAGTGTAAATTACCATGAAGGTAAATTGAAAATGTATCAAGAAATGGGCAAGGACAGTAATGCAGGATCAAGGAGCCATCCAGCTTCAGTTGTTCTGAAGATTTTTTTAAAGTCTCTTTTCGATACAATTAAAGTGGAAAGAATTGATTTGATTAACAAGGCCTCACTTTTTTAGATCACCATCCGCCTTCTACATAAGGGTGACTCCATTTAGATGTCCCTTCCTCCAGAAAACCTGCTTTGGGCCCTGAAGCTGCCCTGGTGAGCCTCTGCCCAGAGTGACTACTCTGTGTTGGCTGCCCATCGTCTCCCCAGTACCTAGGACCCCTGCTGCATGAAGGCAGAGCTCCCTCTGTATTCATTTCTGAATTTATCCTATGGCCCCATTGCCTGGCTTAAAGTGTATCCCATCCGCTGAATGTGTTCTTCTTTTGCCTTAAAAGAAGGGAAACAGTATATGTAGTGAAAATGTGTGCTGCCCACTATGTGTCTGCCCCTGACCCAGACGGCATCTATTCCCTGCTCTTACTCATTTGACTCTAATGCCAGTCCTCTGAACCATGTGGTATTATTTATTCTTCTGCCATAGGCGAAGGGACTGGGCTATGAAGAGATGAAGTAATTTCTCAAATTCCTGCCATTAGAGAGCCTGTCTTGAGAGGACAGTCGAAGTGACACATTGCCCCAGCCTTATTACTTAATAGGGAACAGGGCTGCTTTGCATAGATGCCACACACAGAGAATGCTTTCCCAGGAAGCCTTTAGAGGGCTGCACAGCAACCAGAAATGCCTGATTGCAACCTGTCCTCCCTGCTCCACCCCCACCTACCTCTTCTGTGGGAAATTCTTGCCAGGTCCAGAGCCCTGAAAGAGAAGGGAATCTGTTATTGAAGAGCTGTGAGACCCTAGCATTAGAGAGTTCTGGTGAGTTCTTGTAAAAACCCATCTAGTCTGAGAAGATGCTCACTCTGTTCACAGGTGGGGATGCACACAGTCTAGACTTAAATGACAAAAGATGGTGGTACACAAAATAAATAGGTTCTGCTGTCCTGAAACCAGTAGGTCCCCATGCAGGTGAATATCCTACCAGAGGCTTTGCACAGCTCAGATACACAGAGGTGCTGCCAGCCAGTACCAAGTGCCTATCTTGGAACCAGCAGCAGAGAAGAGGCCAAAGAGGGGGACCAAAAAGGGTCTTTTTATCCAGGAACAGAGGGGAAGTTTAAACTCTATGAAATACTGTGGCTTTGTTGTTGACTTTGTCAGATTTTTACAAAGTTGCACACAAAGCCAGACATTTGGTGTGCAGACGCAAGGGAAACTGAGGCAGACAGAAGAGCAGTGTATGCTGAGGGTGCTGAGGAGGGTAGGTGGTCACACCTCCAGCAGCTATCATTCCAGAAGGCTGAGACTGTACTCTGAGGAGCAGAATACCTGAATCTCCTTTTCCTCCTGCCCCAGGCTTCTGCAGTCCAACCATACAGTAGCCTTTGAAATTGATAGGGTTGCTGGCTAGCAAAACAGAAGTCGGAGTAAATAAGACAGTCTCAAAGCATTTGCACAGCCCAGGGTAAGAGCTCTCTGGCTTAAAGAAGCAAACAAACAAGCACAGCTAAACTTGTTAAATATGCTTGGAATCTGATGAAGAAGTTTAAGAAGTGCCCAAATGGCCCCAAAATCCTGGCAGCCCTCGCCAGAGCATGTTTTCCAGGCTTATCTCGGAAGCCAAACTTAATCACAATAATCTCTTTTTAAAAGCTATCATATCTATTTGGTTGAGAAACTGCTTGCTGTTTGTTTGTTTGTTTGTTTTATATTGTTTCATTTTTACCCTGCTATACCTCCTCTTCCCTTCCTTGTTTACTTCATTCCTAACAGTAATAGCAGCAGTTGTGCCTGATATTGTGTGAGGTTTTGGGTTTCAAGGCATTATCTCAGGGTGCTTTTCAGACAGCACAGCCAAGGAAAGAAAATGAACAAAAGGGTGCATGCAGTGGGTAGGGGCTGTGCTGTGTCTATGCCCACAGGGCCACTGAGCCGCTCCCAGCAGAAGTCCCAGAGCTAAGACCGCAAGAGGAAGGAGGAGAATTAGGAATCCGTCTGTACTTCCATATCTGAGCATTACCGAACGCTTCCCCTCATTGTTTTGACGCATGTAGTTTTGTTTTAAGTATGTATGGTAATTCTTATTAAAATGCTGATAAATGTGCCAAGGCATTCTCTGTGGAAATAATGAAGTTTTTACAGTTTGGAACACCATTAAGTCTTTGCTTCATGGTTTGTGAGGCCAGTAGCATTTTAAGCAGCAATAAACATTTTACTGACGCCCAGCTTGATGAGGGTGATGATCTCATTTTTCAGGTTAAATCTTTATCCTACCCCAGAGTGACCTGGGCTGGGGGTATACATAGAACTGGGTCTGTCTCAGGGTATCCTTAGCCCTGGCTGCTTAGCCACCCCCATCCCCCACCTCTTCCTGCATTCTTCACTGTTAGTGCAGTGCAGTGGGAAAAACACAGGCAGACTTCCATTCAAATTTCAATCCTACCACACTTCAGTAGTAGTAAAACCATGGGAAAAAAATCACACAGCTTTTTAGAATCTTCGTTTCAGTTCCATTAATTGTTACTATGTAACAAACCACCCCAAACTTAGTACTGAAAATTTTATTATGCTCCTTGATCATTGGGTTGGGAATTTGGATAGAGCGCAATGGGGTGACTTGTCTCCATTCCACTGTGTCTGGGGACTGAACTAAGGCAATTCACAGACTGAGAGTGACTGAATGGATGGAGACAGGAATCATATGAAGGCTCCACACACACCCAGCAGCTAATGCTAGATGTCAGGACCATAGCATGTGCTTAGAGCCCCTGTGTGAGGTCCTTCTGCTTAGGTGAGTTTGGGCTTTCACAGCATGGTAGCTTCTAAGACCCAGTGTCCCAACACCCAAAGAGCAAAGTTCCTCAGAAGTCACAAGTATCATTTCTGCCACTGGCTAATCTAGTCACACAGAGGAATAGCCATGTTCTTCAAGAGCACATGGGCTGGGAGATGACATTGGGGCCATATTTGGAAAACACAATCTGCCACAGTTCCCATCTGCTGAGCCCACCAGGCCAGGCCATGGAGGGAATGATGACTCCTAAGCATCAACCATGAATTGTTTACATGTCATCTAGCTCTAACTATGTGGGTCTTAAAACTAGTATCTACTAGTATGATTGCTTGTTGTTCAAGATAAGGCATTATATCATCCGGCTACAGCTGCGTTAAAACCACAAAATATCAGAGGCTCACTAGAATAAGTGGTTTATTTCTTGATTGCAGATCTGTGGGTCCACTGGGACTGGTGTGTTCCTCTTCTCATGTTTCAGAACCTAGGGAAACAGGAAGGACCGTAGCTGCATTGCTTATTCTTCTCATGAGGATGGTACAAGTGCCACAAAGCAAGCACGTTTTACATCACTTTTCATGTCCCATCTGCTTCTATTCCTTTGGCCAAAGCCAGCCTTATAACCAAACCCAAAGTCAAGGCTGGGGAAGTGCATTCTGCCTTTGTGTAATGCTACAGTGGCAAAGTGAGAAATTGGGACCAGTAATTCAATCTACCATGACCATTTTCTAGCACAAAGAAAATTGAAAAAGGCTATTATGGCATTACTGCTAGTGTTTAACAATGTCTTAGATGCAAAATACCCATATAAAGTAGTAGGTTATCAAATTGCTAATAAAAGAATAATTCAGTAAGATCAGGTAGCATTTATTCCAGGTATTCTAGCACAATATACTATAATGATATCTATTAATATATCACATTACTAAGACAATATATTTTTATGAAACCTAAATCATCATCTCAACACATATTTAAAAGTCATTCAAAAAATCTAATACCTACTCAGTGATTTTTTTATACTCAGTAAATTAGAACTATAAGGATACATTCCTAATATGCTGCATGATGGCATAACACTTCAGAAGCAAGGAAATTGGAAAGAATATCTACTATTATTAACCACTATTATTTTCCAATGGCATCATTTAAAAACAAGAAATATAATACTTATAGAAAAGTGTTTTTATTGTTTTCAGATATTACAGTATCCCTAGAAAATCCAGAAGAAACATTTTAAAAACTATTAGAACTAGAAGGTTAATAAAGTCTCCTAGATTCAAAATATAAACCAGCCAAAGTACATGGTTTCTATGTGACAGTTGTAATACAGTCTAATGATATATATGGCAAAACATTGTGAGAAAAAGACCCTCACCCACAAGGTCATAGACACACATGCCTGGAACTGACCTGAGCCAGATCCATCAAGGGCACCAAGAATGACAGCTCTGCCCTGTACTTAGGCACTTGACTGGGTAGAAATATGGCCAACTCCTCATGGGAAAAGCCACTTATTTAAAGTGAGTAAATGAACCTAGGTATAATGACTCACACCTGTAATCCCAACACTCTGGAAGCCTGAAACAGGAGGATCATGAGTTTGAGTCCAGCCTGGGTAACTTAGTGACTTAATGAAACTCTGTCTCAAAATTTTTAAAAACTTTTTAAAATTTTTTTTAAACTGTCAGGGATATAGCTCAGTGTGAAAGCCTTGGGTTAACCCCCAAGACCCCTCCCCCCAAAAAAGATTAAGTGTGATACTGACTCTATACAGTATAATGGAACATAAAGTCTATATTAAAAGATGATATATGATCAGAGAAAAATTCAGTAGGGGTCGGAAGACCGATTATTTAATAAAAATAAATAGGATTTAAATAGAGAAAAAAGGCAATTTGATTTCCTACCTCACATATTTCATTTAGTAAACTACTAAAGGTAAAACCCACAAGTGAAGAATTCCCTGACAATGGCTATTTCCTTGGCCCTGCAATTGCCTTCTATAACTACACAAACAGGTTTATTTCTCACATGCAAAGAGACATTGCAATAGACCTGAATGTTGTCTTTATCCTTTCCTATGAACAAAGTAATGAAACAAAGACCTCCCCAGGCTCATACTGGCCTTCCCATCAGCCAATATTGGGCAGATAGGCCTTTGTGAAGGAGGCCAATAGTCAGAGAACAATCACAGGTTATAGGAGAAGGGACTGCGGTTCTCGAGAAGGTGTTCAGCTGCAGATTCAGGACAAGTGACCTTCCCTTGAAGAAGAAGGGAAAATGAGATCATGACAAAAGGACAGCTTTTCATGAAAAGGGAGCAGTCTGAGAACAGCAAAGTCCTTTTGGAATGAAAAATATCATTGCCAAATTAGTATTCAGAGGAGACCAGGAAGCAGAGGGCTATTTCTGACAAATGAAATAGAGAATTAGAGCACCAGTCTGAAAATTCTTCCAGAATTTAAGAAAAAGACAAGGAGATGGACATTTTAAGATGAGATATACAGAACTAACACAAGACTGCAAGGCAGAGATGCAATGGTCATCCAAGAAATAGCAAGACATGCTGGAGGTTCCTCAAAAAGCTAGGATTGCAAGTCCCATTTGACCCAGCTATTCCGCTTCTGGGCATATTCCCAGAAGTGAAATCATCTTACCACAGTGATGTATGTGCACCCATGTTTATAGCAGCACAATTTGTAATAGCCAAATCTTGGAAACAACCCAAACGCCCATCAATTGAGGAATGGATAAAAAAGATGTGGTACTTTTATATAATGGAGTACTATTCAGCTATAAAGAATAATCACATTGAGGCTTTTATAGGTAAATGGATGCTACTTGAGACCATACTCATAAGTGAAATAAATCAAACTCACATGTGTAAACACCGCATCGTCTCCCTAGTGTAAGAAACTGAAAGACTCAATAAGATACAAAATTCCCGATAATTATGGGGGAAAGGTTCTGAAGTCCAATAATGCTTTTATTCTTTGATTTGATTGGTTTAAGTCTCTTTTCTACTATTTGATTGCAATATGTGAGAAGATAGGAACAGCTATTTTGAAAAACAGGGGACATTACGGTAGCCATTGTTAGTTTCTTGTTGTCTGACTTGAAAGCCTGTAATGCTTTCACTCTTCTGTTTTATTTGGTTTTACATTACTTTGTTTTGTTTGAGTTTATTGTCTGTAAATGTATGAACAACCATTTCAAAGAAGGCAAGCGACACTAGGGTAACCACTGTTAATCTCCTGTTGTTATGTTTTGAAGACCTGTATTGCTTTCAGTGTTCCGTTCTGAAATTCTATATTGTGTTTGACTCTATTCTGTTTTGTTTTGCTTTGTTTTGTTTTGTTGTGTTGTGTTCTATTCTCTTTAAAATAAAAATAAATAAATAAAAAATAAAAGAAATAACAAGACATGACCCCTTGAATGAAGACTTGAGGCTTTACTTCTCAGGGAGATGGGGAGACTTACCCCAAGACCCTGACCTAATTCCTATAGCCTAATATAAACCGGGGGAAAGTGTCCAGGATTTTCTACATGGTTACTTTACAGCAAAGGTTCAGAAGAGAATTCCTACTTTATAGTTGCCAGCAGACTCAGCAAGCAAATGGTGGATAAAACAAGTATTTGTTAAGAACATTTTATCATGTATATATTGAATAGTAATGAATATGGGCACACACTTCACAAAAGGAGAAACATAAATATAAGTAATGAAAAATCACATAAGTAAATTTAAATGCAAATTTTAAACCATAGAAAATTCCTGCAGTTTGGGGGGCAAAGATATTTTTAAATGAGTGTTCTCAGTGCTGGCCAATAGGCAATGAGAAAGGGGTCTCTCTTTACTTGCTGATAGCTCTTAACCCTTGTTTAGAATTTCTGAAAAGCAGTTTAACAAGGTAAAATAATAGCCTCCAAAAAATTTCAAGCCTCTAGAACATTTCTAAAAATTTATCTTTAAAAACTATCCAGAATTTAAAACCAAAATCTAAAAAGATGATCTTCATATGTTGATTCTACCCCCCCATTTATTTTTTATATCTCCATTGTTATCTAGCCTTTACAAATCATGTTTTCAGCTGGGAATGGTGATATATGCCTGCAGTTCTAAAACTGGGGAGGCTGAGGTAGAAGGATCACTTGAGCTCATTTCAAGACTAAGACCCCCCCAAAAAAATAAGATTGCTAGTGCCCAAGAAAAATGTTGATGATATAATCTAATTTAAAGAAGATTTATATGGAGAAAAATAAATATAAAATAAACCAAAATACAGTTTTAACCTATTAGATATGTTTTATTAACTTTGGATCACTTATACTTTTCAGTATACTGGAATATTTTTATAATGTTCATTTCTAAATTTGTTTTTGATATTGATAAATCTGTATATTTATAATAATATTTAAGTTACTATTGGGTTTGTGATGCTATTTGTTCCATGTCTCTCTGCCCCTGATTCCTGGTTCCCTGAGAAATTGTTTTGACTCTCAGTGGACTTTGCTGGTCTTCAACTCCCTATTTCTAAATAACAAGCTCATACTGTTGCCTCTTGATTTTTCAGATTTGCATATTATCTATTACCTTCCAGTTATGAAAAAGGGAGAAATAGCCCTCTCACATCTCTATGCTCCCATTCACACTTCACCCCCACCACACACTCCCAAATTTATCAACTCACAACTTTGGGTTCAATTAATATTTATTACTTACATGTCAGCATAGTGTTCAATAGACCATTCAGTCCACTGTGATTCCATTGTCTCTCATATAAACTGGTATTTCCTAAATTAATAATTGTGTCATTTATTTGTTTCCTCAGGTTCTTTCCACCTAGCTCTAATTGGTCCAGATTTTCTACAAGATCTCTGAAACTCTACTACAGATGATTCACCTTATGATCTGTCTGTTCCATTTCCCTCCTGTGTCTCTCCTGGTGCCTCCTCCCCCATCTGTCACCTGGATGGTTAGCTCTCCACGTGCACTATATCATTGTATTCTGGGACTTCCTTTCACTGTTTCTGTAGAGATTCCCTAAGCCGGTCTTATGACTCAGAAACCTGCTTTCTTGGATCACATGTCCTCACTTTTTTGTTTACTGTCACATTTTATTGGAAAGCATTCTCCACATCTCTGTGAGAAAGGCTGTACAGGGGGCATCTTAGTCACTTTTCCATCACTGGGACACAATAACTGACACCCACATTTAAGGTTTAGAGGTTTAGCTGGGTTCAAGGGTTTTAGAGGTTCTGTTCCCATGGTCAGTTGCTCCAAGGCTGAAAAGGCAAGGCAGAGTGGCATGGCAGTGGAAGAGGGCTCACAATGTGGTGCCCAGATAGTGGGTGGGACGGATATCCTTCCGGTCATGCCCCCAATGACCCACCTCTCCCAACTAGCCCCTACCTACTCATAGTATATTTAGCTACTGAACTCATTAGTGTCCCCATGATCCAATCACCTTTGAACATGTGAGGCTTTTGAGAACATCTAAACCATAACAGGAGGTAAATTATCCAAGATCTTGCATATGTGAATGCAATTTTATTATACTCTCAAGGAGAGTACACTACAGCCCACAAGCCAAATATGACCCATAGTCTATTTTCATTTATTTTGTGACCAATGAGGCTTTTGTTTTACATTTTAAAAGTTTTATTTAAAAAAAAAAAGAACATACAAGAAAATTTATTTATGGTCTACAAGTCACGTACATCTCTTAATAGGAAAAAAATCTCTTAACTCCTATTCCAATTGACTGGTAGTTTGGCCAAATATAGGATTCTAAGCTGGAAATCACTGCTTTAAAACTCTGTGAAGACTTTGCTCCACTGTCTTCTGGATTCTAGACCTGCTCTCTAAGAAGTACATTGCACTCCTGCTTTATACTTCTGTGTGTTTGACCTCTGATTTTCTTTCTAGAAACTTCTAGGCTCTTCTCTTTAAACCTTGGGGGCTGAAATTTTATAATGGTCCACCACTGAGTGAACCTTCTTTTATTCAAAGTGCTGAGCACTCAGAAGGCTGGTGATTAGAAGCTGTATGTCCTTCTAGTCTGGGAAAATGTTTTTCTTATCTCTTGAATGATTTCCTGTTTCTCTATCTTTCACAAATTTCTTTTCAGTTTGATCTTCCTCCTGGACCACACCTCTAAACTGTAGTCCAGCAAATGATTTTCAGCAAATGATTCCCTTAAATGTACCTTTTAAATCTTCTCCTAATGGATCCTACCGCTACTATATCCACCACAGTGAAGTCCCATGAGGACAATCATCAGCCCAGGGCATCACCATTTATTTCCCTGGCACCCAGCACTGCACTTAGCATGGAATAAGCAGCTGGTGATTATTTTGGGTGAATATTCTTAATGTCTAAAAGCTTCTTCCTGTTTTATGATTCTTCCCTCTTTCATGGGTGGGATATCATCTCTACAGTATTTCTGACATTTGGGGGAAGTTTTTAAATTTTCTTTTTGTTCTCTGCATTACCTTGTGTCCTCCAAGTTCCTTTTCTCCTAGTAGTTGTTTTAGTCTCTGTCTTTCATGATAGGTACCTTTCTAAAATTTGTCTCTTCCTAAGCTTTCATCTTAGTCCATTTTTAGTTGTGATAGTAAATTGCCTAAAATAATAGCTGTAAAGACAATAGAGTAGTTATCTCATAGTTTTGGGGTCTAGAAGCCCAAAGCCAAGCAGACCCATATGTTCAGCCTCTGATGAGGACTTTGTAATGGACCATATCACAGTGCAGGAAAGCACATGTGAGATCATGTGGCAAAACAGATACCCAGAATGGGGAGGGACCAGTCTAGCTCCTGTACAACTCATGCAGGAGAAACTAACTCATTCCATAATGATAGCATTAATTCCTTCCAAAGGTGACACCCCCAGTGACCTAGTTATCTCACATAGGTCACATCTCTTAATGCTACCACATTGGGGACCACGTTTTGAGCATGTGAGCCTTTGGGAGATACACTTAACTATATCCAAACCACAGCAATTCTCCATTCATATTTGCAGATCAGACTATAAATGCAGGTGGAGGCTCAGGGTATGCAGGTGAAGCTGGTATTACTCAGGTCATAAGATCATGCCTTATGTCCAAGACCTGAAATGTGAATATGTGTTTCTGTTTTTTGGATAAACCTGTTCCCCAGAGAGACAACTCTAATTTGGTATTCTAAGAAACAAACACCTCTCCTGTTTTAAGGATGTTACTTTCTGCCTTCAACCATGTCTATGTTTGAGAGTCAAGGCTGTCTCTGGTCTAACATAGGCATAAGCCAGATATCTGGTCTCCTGCCAGGCTGGAAAACCAAGATAACGGAGGCTGAGGTGTATAGAAAGGTTCCTTAGACACATTCTCAGCTGGTTCTGCTTCCAAGCTCTCTGGATCCCCACATAGAGAGGTTAGTGATCTGGAGCCTGAGCCACTCACACATCTATGTATGCAGCTGCACCTGTACCTGGCCTCTTCCTGCCTCTACTTCCTACATGTACTCCTTGGTCTATTACCATTATTTTTAGCTCTCCAACTTCCAAAATTACCTTTACTTTTCCCAACTATGGTTTTCTTTCCCATCCCTTTGTCCTTGTGATTTCATCCTCATTGTATTCGTTTGTTGCCATCTTATTAGTTTCCAGAGAGGGTAGAGATAAGCAAGGAGTCCTATCTGCCATGCTAACATCAGCCATGTATTACATTGATAATCCAAGGTAAGGATTGTATAGCTCCACACTAACCAATGTATGTGTTACCCAGAAAGAAAAGACAAGTTCATGTCCCTAAGGAGCTCTTAGTCTTTAGGGAAAGACAAGGGCAGACAGACCATTATCATACAAGTGCTATAATAGAGGTGAGTCTAGGCAGCAGAAGGTCACAGGAAAAGTACCTGCATGTAATGGAGGTGTAAGGGGTAGATCACATAAAAAAGAAACACTGGGATTGTGGCCAAGAACAATAAGATAGGGAAAAGCTTAGGTTCATGATCATTTGGAGGGCAAGAAGGAGTTTTAGCTCAAATTGTTATTTTTATTGACTCTCCTCTCCTGGGTGCTATAAAAAAAGCATTGATTTCTCGGTGCACAACCTGTGCTGTCAAAATGAGCTAAACCATCACAGTTGACACCTGGGTATCCAAGATGACCAGCAGCACTGCCTGGATGCTCCCTATCCTCCCACCCTGCTTCCTCCACTAAAACAGATTAATGTGAAGGCCAAAAGTATGTCAGCTGCCCCAGAGTATTGGCATTCAGCAGAAAGTAGTTCTCTCAACCTCCATTTATTTTAAAGAGCAAAAGAGAAAAAGTAACATGTCCATCCCATGGATAACTTGGAATATAACAATGTCACTTTCTGTAACACTCAATTTACTCTTAGGACAACATTTCTGCAAATGGTTAAAAAACACCACTTAAAAGTAACTCTCCTACCCGCCCAGCAACCCCATGCATCCAGGGAGCATCAGTGCATGGTATGGGGCCTGCTGAAGGTACCCTCAGCATACTCCACCCAGCCGGGGAGCCTCAGTGCATGCTTGGGACCTGGTAAGGCTGCACCCAGCAACCCCAAGCAGCTGGGGAGCTTCAGTGCACTACATGGAGCCTGCTGATGGTCCACTCAGCATACTCCACCCAACTGGGGAGCCTCGGTGCACCCCTTAGGACATGGTAAGGCCCTGCCCAGAAACTCCAAACAGCCGGGGAGCCTTGGTGCACCATGTGGGGCCTGCTGAAGGTCTGCTCAGTGTACTCCAATCAGCCAGGAAGCCTCTGTGCATGCTCAGGACCGGGTAAGGCCCCATTCAGTGACCCCAAGC
>RJWT010035205.1:0-13510 GCA_004365215.1 Cuniculus paca
TCACGTGTCAGGTGCTAGGCCCAGTTCTGGGCAAAGTGCACTGGGGCCTCGGCCTCGCAGATCCGGCCGATGGGATCCATGGCCACACAAACACCCTGCCGTCCCCAGTGACTGCTGCGTCCCAGGTGAAGTCAGACATGCGAAGGAAGCAGGCTGGACCTGGTCTGCGGGACAGAGCAGCCGGGGACTCATGTGGGCCGGGCTGTCAGGAAGGGACAGCCGGCGCTGGCCCGGGGAGCCCACCTGACTGTCCCAGGAACCTGCGGGGATCCCAGAAGCTGAGGGGAGCGCTGTGTCCACGCCATGCAGCTGAGGGGGCAGAGGCGCTGGGAGGCCAGATTGGGGTCAGCAGGAGAGGACGTGGGCTGGACATAGAGGGCACCACGGGGAAAGGAAGCGGGCTGTGAGTTCTCCAGCATCCAGCTCTGCAGGCTGCAGGCATGAGGCAGATGCGGGGTCAGGGAGACGTGGGGCTGCGGGGTGAACGGTCCCCATGTGTGTCCGGTTCCTGGCACCTGAGCTGACCAAAGGCTCTGGGTTCAAGGCTGACCAAGACCCCCAAGCATTATCCAGTGTTTCCTGCAGCTCCCGGGAGGAGGCCAAGCAAGTCCTCCCTGCGGCTTTGGAGACGCAGACCCGGGACGGAAGGCAAAGGCAGGTGTGCAGGCCTCCTCCGCTGGAGCCTCCTTGGTCTTGGGGAAATTTTCTTCACGTGATTTCCATGAACAAGGATCTCGCCAACTGCCGGCTGAGGGCTCTGAGGACGAGCCCAGGGGACCACAGCCGAGCCTTTCACGGGTCCCTTCTGCCTCCTCTCCAGGTACACACACTCTCTGACCCTTCGGCCTGTGGTCTTTTCCTCCTTTTATATTTATTGGTTTGTGCTGGGGATTGTGTTTGCGCTGAGCTGCATGCTCAGCCCTTCACAGTTTTTTTGAGATAGGGTCTCGCGAAGGTGCCGGGCTGGGCTTCCCGAGAGCCGGGATTATAGACACGAGCCACTGTGCGTCAAGACACACGCTCTCCCAACGGTGCTCGGGAAGGTCTGCTGCGGAGCCCCCAGTGCCAGCCCTGGCGGCTTGGCACCCCGGAAGGCGACCTGGGGCCCCCTTTGCGTGTAGTTTGTGGGAAAATGGGTGAAATAAATGCGGCACACACACTTCTGTATTGCATGGGTTTTTTCTATGAGAAACTAGAAGTGCAAATAAAGAGCAAAGTAAAAGGTGGATGACAGGGAACAGGGAGGTGGATCTTTTGCAAGCGCGAAGAAGGGTCCACAAGACAGAGAGCAGGCGAGGAGGGAGGGGAGGGGAATGAGAGGAATTAAGATGTGCCGTGTGCGTGGACCGACTCCCCGTGGTGAGCGCCATCCTTCTGCGCCGCCAGCGTGGACAAACGCGGATCAAACTGAACGCCCCACCCCGCAGGTCTGCACTCGCCGCCGAGCACAGTCAGGCGCGGGGTTTCCACGGTCCGCATTCCGTCGTCATCGGGCAGGGCACCTAAGGGAGACAAAGGCACTGTGTCCTGGGAGTGGCCTGGTGTGCTGGGGCCGCGTGGGGCGGTGCTGGCCAGCTGTCCATGGGACTGGCCGGGCCTGGCGAGCGCATCCGCTGCCTGTTCAGGCGGAGAAAACGGAGCGCATGCACACGGCCTCGGCAGCCTGAACCTGGAGCTCGGGGGGGCTGGAAGTCCGAGGGGAGGGCAGCAGCAGAACCGTGTAAGGGGAGAGGTCCCTGTCCTGCTGCTTTCAT
Source organism: Cuniculus paca (assembly GCA_004365215.1). Classification (NCBI taxonomy): domain Eukaryota; kingdom Metazoa; phylum Chordata; class Mammalia; order Rodentia; family Cuniculidae; genus Cuniculus; species Cuniculus paca. The sequence continues at coordinate 1,755 of RJWT010035205.1, forward strand.
CAGAGTGCTAGTCCCGCCAGGAGGGCTCGGCCCGAGTCTAATCACCTGCGGGAAGCTGCGCCTCTGATGCCATCGCCTTGGAGGAGGAGGGCAGCACGCGGATCTGCTGACCCTGCACACCAAGCGACCACACCCTGCGCCTGGGCAGAGGCTCCTGCCGGGCCTCCGGGGCTGCAGGCTCCACTTCCCGAAGCCAGAGCATGGGACCGGGGCCTGGGTTCTGCTCTCAGAGAGACACCGACCAAGCCCCGTGGGATCCCGAGCAGAGATCGGACAGCACCGGACAAGAAGGGTCTTGCCCAAGATGCTGGTGAGCTCACAGACAGGCATGTGTCCCGCCCGCCTCCTGCGATGTGCTGGGTGCCTGTGACATCCTCCTTTGGTGACTGCCGGCCCCAAGGCCGCCAATGCCATCCACAGGAGTGGGGCAGTCAGGTGTGGCAGTGCATTCCTGTCATGCCAGCACTTGGGAAGGCCGAGGCGGGAGGATGGCAAGTTTGAGCATCGCCTAGGCAACTCAGAAACACACTGAGACATCGTCTCAAAACTGAAAATACTTTTAAAGGGCTCGGATGTGTCTCAGTGTGAAGGCTCTGGGTTCAATCCCCGAACCACCACAAAAAAATGAGGGTAGTGTTCTGATTCCCTGGTGGGGCAGGAGGGGATTTCGGAGCCCACATCTTGCTTCCTTTGTGCTCGGTTTTCTCGGCTCTTCCACCCAAGCCGAGGTTGCGCTTAGTGCCACAGGCTGCTGGGGAAAATAGCACAGCGCTACCAAATCCCCTCCACCAGTAAGAGCGGTTCATAGTGTGTAATAATTTCAGCGGTTATCCGTATTGTTTCCTACTTGCTTAGGAAAAAAACGGTTTACCAAAATTTGTGAACTTGGGAGAGTCAATGATAATAATTAAACTGTCTTGCGGGGACCCTGGGCAGCCGTGGTAGATGCGACCGAGCAAGGTTAAACGAAAGTGCTTGTTGATTCTGGAAACCCACAGGTTTGTTTTCCGAGGGGCAAAATAACGCACAGCCGAGCTGAGCTCTGCAATGATGAAATAGCAATTCCTATCCTTCATCAGCCCAGCAATTTTTATTTCATGCCGGCTAGCTGTTAAAATCAAAGTCTGTCATGGTCCAGGAATGTTTAATTCTTCTCATGTGTGTATTGTTATTTTTACACGTTTGATTATTTTCTTAATCTACTTTCCAGGCTTACTTATTTTATCAGCTGAAAAGCTGGAAACTATCCTTATGACTAAATACTTTGCTGTTTATTATTTTACTTATTTTTTTAGCCAAACCCTATGATAACATTCTAATTTGATAATGTTCCATTAAACACATTAATAGGAGACAGAAAAATATAACAATTAAGGAATATTCTAGTAATTTTGAGTAAAATGCATCCTGGAGCATGAGCACATTTTATTTAGCTTTTTGGAGCTGCAGTATGCCTGTATTGAGTGATTTATATTCCTATGCTGTAGGTACATCTACGTGCAGATTTTGAGAGGCATAAATTAAAGAAAATGTCATATGGATGATGTTCTAGAATGGCAGTGTGAAAGGAACAGTTCGTGTTATCATCAGCTAACTTGCCTTTATTTCTCTATAAAAGGCAGAGTAGAAATAATGTTAATACACTACAGTGATGTCTTCACAAGACGCTATCAATAGCAAAAGGCCTTCACAATGCTGAAAAATAAGTGCTCAGAGCCTGGGTTTTAAATTCATTTTATCTGCAAATAAAACCAATTTACATGCCATTTCCTACCTAACTTTTAGGATATAGCTAGTAACCAACGTGGATCTCACTAAATATACATGATATAGTAAATTTCCACCCAAAAAAAGGGAATATAAGTGCTAAAACTTATACTACTATCTTGTTTATGGCAATTAAAAAAAAAGGAGAAAGAAATGCAAGCTAATTATTTGCTGATGATACACGTCCTTTTGGTGAAATGTTACTGGGAAGACATCTGTAACAGCAATTTTTGTATTTTGACTGTAGTAAAACCAGAATTTCTTCTGCAAATTTGGTAGAAGGAAAATACAGATGCTTAATCCTTCACTGTAACTTTGAGAAAGTAGCTAGGGAAGCCCTGAGCAGCTGCATTGGGATCCAAAGATAAATACTGAGCGGAAACAGGAAAACAATCAGGTTAAGTAATATTTACATAGTGAGTCTAAAGTAACCACATGTATAAATGTCTTGAATTAAACAAGCAAAAGTTTGAAACCGGGTGTTTCAATGCTTAAGAAAATTTCACATCCCTCCATGCCAGACATGATCTTCCCAAACAGGTTTATTCAAAACAATTAGAAAAGGAAACAAATCCTGATGAACCACGTACAAACATATATGTCTTTTAAACTTAGTAAAAATATATTTCTCCTGTGGTGTCCCGAAATAGTTATCCTGCATGGCAAAAACATTTTGTGAGCAGAGCTTCAATATGATTGAAGAAATATGATTATTTAGCAGGGCTCAGGGGCCCAGGCCTTGGTCCCAGCACTCTGAGAGGCTGAGGCAGAAAGACAGCAAGTTCAAGTCCAGCGTGGAAGACCCAGAGACTTAGCAAGAGGCTGTTTCAAAATAAAATAATTTCTGAAAGGCTAGAGATAGATCTCAGTGCAAAGGCCCTGGGTTCAATACCCAATGCCACAACAAAAATATCGTTCTGTATAATATCAAGTGTTATCCTAACATTCTTTTTCTTGCTAGCTTGTTCAAAGTACTAAAATGTACTGAAAAAGACAAAACCATGGGTATATATAAAAAAAAAAGTCAATAAAATCAATAATGACCAGAGATGACAGAGAGGGACATCAGAATGCAGAGATCTTTACTGTAATCATGGAAACCCATTGCTATGCATTTGCCAAAACCCATAACTTGCACACCATCCCAAGAAGGACCCCAATGTCTTCCAGGACTCTGGTGACCGCGCATGTCCCAGGGCTCCCACATAGCAGTGCCTGCCTCCTCAATGGCTGAGGCTGTAATAAGGAGGCTGTGCATATGTACTGGCAGAAAGTACTGGGAATCTCTGTGACTTCCACTTGATTTTACCATGAACCCAAAACTGCTCTAAAAATAGAGACAAAATGTTAAGCTTTAAAAGAGTAGTATGTTTCCTAAATAAATCAAAACCTTTATATAAAAACATTTTAATCTATATTTCTATTCCTAAAGGATGTGAATGCAAATAGCAGTCTGATGAGAAACAGCTGGAAATATGTTTTTTCTCCTATCTTGACTGTTTCTAGAAAGTTCTCTTTGCTAGAAGTCATGTATCTTGAACTACCGAAATTTCCGAGTCTCGATGTTCTACTCACCTATCTGCCCTCCTGGGCAACTTTCTCCCCTGTGGAAGGGATTGACCCCTTCCGTACTTGACTTGTATAATTTCCTTCTTTACCTGTTTCTTTCATTCCCCCCCTCCCCCACTGTTTCTATTCCCTGCCACTTACATTCAGGTGACAGAGAGGGGGAGGTAGATCAGAGTACACAGTGAAACTAGTCTGAATTTACTCTAATGATGGACACCTGTCATTAAACCATCATTCACTACCTATCTTCCTAAAAGATAGCTAAGCAAAGAGAAGGCAGGATTGGCAGAATGCCTGGTGTGCACCTGGTACCCACTGAGAGTGTATTTAAGTAAGGAAGGAAGAAAGGAAGGCAGGCAGGCAGGAAGGAAGGAAGAGAAGGAAGGATAATTTCTTATCAGTTCGCATCCAGCCACCAACACTTATTTTTTCATGCTGATCATAGGCAAGATTAGAAAGTAAACAAAAGTGACCTTTCTGTCCTTCCAGAGACTCTGGTTTTCCCTGGCTTCTGGATGCATCCCCCCATCTCTGCTTCCATTGTCACTGGGCTTTCTTCCTGTGTCCCTGTCTTCGTGGGGACCATAATGAAGTTACAAGGGCCATCAGTCATATTAGATTAGGATTCACCTTAATGACCTCATCTTGACTTGGAAACATCTGCAAACAGCCTGTAATGATTTAGACCTCAAATGTTCCCAAAGGTCTTCTGGGTTCAGAGGTCAGGCTTGCAAAAGGTCATTGAATCATGGGGTGATAGTCTCATCAGTTGATTCATCCATGGACGAGTTCATAACTGAATGTGCTATCAGGAGATGGAGCTGGTTGGAGGAGGTCACTGGGGGTGTGACCTGGAAGGGTGTGTTCTTGTCCTCTGCTCTTCACTTCCCTTTTCCTGACTACCATGAGGTGAGCAGTTATCCTCCCCTCATTCTTCCACCATGCTGTTTTTGCCTTGTAGCTAACTAGCCATGGACTAAACCCTCTGAAGTTGTGAGTCAAAATAAACCTCTCCTTAAAGTTACAAGAGTCAAATGTCTTATCCCAACAACAGGAAAGTGACTAATACAGACCCTTTTTCCATGTGAGGTCACAATTCCCAAGTACCAAGTGTCAATGCATGAGCCTGTCTTATGGGAGCTCACAGCTCAGCTCAGAGTATAGGTTTCTCTTGCTGAAGGCATTCATGCTCCGAGACTTTCCCAACCGCAGTGACTACAGCTCTGCATGGCCTCAGTGCTAACAAACACAAAGGAGACAAAGCAACGGAACACCAATGATGTTTCATTATTCCCAGAAGTCCCCAGCCCAAATTGTTGTAAATAATGAGAAAAGGAAATAAAACTCTACATCTTCATTTTATTAAAGCCAACAAATTGTATTTCTTGGGTAAGTTTGTAAGTTTTAAATTTTCTATCTTCAGTTACTTGTTGCGAATGAGATAATCTAATAATAAAATTTGGGGAAATTAGTGTTTTGACCCAATGGTGTGAAACCTTGTGGTTACATGCCAGGCTTGTAGCAAGAAGCTGGGAGGTGTTCAGGGCAGGCACCTGACCCTCTGCCAGTTGTCACCATCATCTAACCTCTTGGAATGGAAGACAGCTTTTGAAGTTGGCACTAGCCACTGGCATCCCAGGCAGAACTGTATTCCAATTCCTTTCTCACAGGACTCACAAGCCCAAGGTTCAGGAGCAGGTTCAGGTTAAGGGTAAGATGCCTTTAGGTGTGCTCGACCCATAGACTTCAGATTGGGATCTCCACATAGCCTCCCACTCAAAACACAGGTACTTCTTACAGCTTTTGGGCATAGTTGTTTATAAATTGACAACATGATAGGAAAAAGAGCCCATGAAGTTAAAGATGTCATCTACTCCCCTTTTCACCTCACAGACATGGTACATCTTATAGATGTCAATGCCACAAAGCCACACTCTGGGAAAATGCGTCTGACATCTGTTGGCTTTTCAACTGATGAACAGGGACATTGAGGGAGAAAAGATTCTCTGCTCCTTTAAAAAAGTATAAAGAAAACTTCCCTGGATTTTAAGTCTGAGGAACTAAAAGACCATGTACATCATAATTATCTCCAAAGAGGCCCTTTAAGCCTCCATCTCTGAGAGCCCTGGGGCTGGGCAGACGCACAGGGTGTGGGGAGGACGCTCCCTGGCTGTCATTAAAGTGTGATTAAGTCAGATGAAAGAGGAATGCCGCCCACATTGGATTTTGGGTTCTGGAATTCTGTGCTGCTGTGGTGTGGGGTGCTTGTAGTAAATAGAGCCTGGGAATTGTGTAATGATTGCATACATGTGAAGTATGCTCAAAAATAGGGTGAAATAAAAAAAATTTAAAAATGCATCACTGTAAAAGACACACTGCCACAAATTCCACTCAAAATCCTTACCTTGATGTCCTGCGACTTGTTTCATCGTTCTTGCCCCTTTCTTTTTATTAATTTAAAATTTTTTATTAGTATGTGTTTGCAGAACATAATGATTACAATCATGGTGCAGAGCCAATACGTGTAAGGAACACATCTTAATTTTTATTTTTCCCTCCCTTCCCTTCTTCCCTTTGCCCTCCATCTCTTGGTACTCTTCACGTTCTCAAAAGAAATCAATTTTCTGTTTCTGGCTATCTTTTGTTTTGTACTTTCTGGAAGCCTACTTTCCTGAGGATCTTTAGTTGCCCTTCCATGGCTGCCTTGATGCCCTGAATCCACTCAAAATATTCACAAAGCTTTCTATCCATGAAAACCTTGCAGTGTGTCCTTGTCCACCTTATTCACTGAATCTGGCATTGAGTGACTTCTAGCTCTTCCCCAAAGTCAAAATGACCGTGAAAAGTAAACATTTTGAAGCAGTTCAGGACATCAAGGCAGCCAGGAGAGTACCACTAAAGTCACTGTAAAAATAGGACTTTCAGAACTGCTTAGAGGGACCAGCAGGGGAAACCAGAGGGCAAAGGACAGCAGCAGGGCTGGAGATGCAGCTCAGTGTAGAGCCCTGACTTAGGGTGTGCCAGGTCCCTGAAAAAAAATTGAAGGAGAGAGAAAACCAGTGAAGTAGGACTTGCTAAAACCAAGGGCAGTTGCTGTACCCAGGAGAGTAGGAGACATTGTCAGGGGGTCCTGAGAATTTACTGTGAGGGAGAAATAGTGCAAACCATTGGGTTTAGCATGGAGAATAGAAAATGTTTAGGGGTTTGGATTTGAAGGGGAGTGAAGAAAAGAGTGTGATTATAGGATGCCAAAAGAAAAAGAAGGGGTCACAAATAGCCTGAGCAGAAGATTTGAGGAGACCTTCTAAAAACGGTGGTGTCTTAAAAAGGTGACAACCTACAGGGATTTTCATGACATTCTAGCTACCATGTGCTTTAGCCTCTAATCAGTGGGGATGCTAAGAAGAACACTGCTGTGGACGGATTTGAGTTTTAATTAAATCACCATGGCTACCAGCAAGAGGGGAAAAGTTAAAGAGTTTGCTTCATAAGTAGGCAAGACAAGAGGTGACAGACAAGACCTGAAATGTGCAGACTGGGACACATATTTCAGGAAGTAAAATGATGACCATGCATTCGTGCGTATGCAGGAGAAAGGAAGAGAAAAACAACCAGTGCGTGAGAAAGGCCACAGAGAATTCAGAATAGAGGTGAGTTGGTGGCTGGGGGAGGGGGGACACTGATATGATGAGAGTGGGGTCTTTGTGACTTGGAGGTGCCCGGGTCGGGTCGCAGCTGGTGGTGACCCATGCCCAGGGATGCTTAGGGAGGTTGGAGCTGAGGTCTGGAGCTCTGCCTAGACTTGCTTGAAGTCGCTGGGTTGAACTAGGTCCTTGGTGCCCTAGAGTCGATGGCAGCATCTGGAGAAGCCAAGCAACTGAGAACAGAGCCTGGGCGACTTTCAGAGTCTCCTGGATCCACGGTGAGCTCCTGATGCCCCCAAAATGCAGCCTGCGCTGAGTGAAGTGTGGTTAATGCAGACAGGTTTGCCGGTTGCTAGAGAAGGGAAAAGCATGGAAAAGTGATTTGGAATGCGCCAACAGCTTGAATTTCACACCCGCCCCCCAGCCAACTCCTAGAGGAGGCGTTTTCGCGCTATTCTGCCGGCCCGCCATCTCTTGCTGTGAGTCTTAAGTTACTACCTGCGGGGTTTCCATGTAATGTCAAAGCCAAAGGCTTGCTAAGAAGGCTATAATGGGTTGATGAGTTGCTAAGAGGCATCCATTAGGCTAAGGAAAGTGGCTCATCCGGTGACGTACTTAGCTGGTACTGCAGGACCAAGAGCAGCCAACCGATGGAAAGCCAAAAGTCAGAGATTTATCAAAGGCAGGGTGTTACCAACGAACCTCAACATACAAAAGGGGTGCTGATTTGTATTAAAGCAGTTAGTGGTACATAAGCCTTCATGGTTATCCCTGCACCCCTCAGGTGCCTGTGAAAAGAGATGAGGGAGGCTTCCTTTGTCCAAGGCGTGGGGTGATAGCTTGGCTCTCTTCCCAGAGTCCTGGAGTCTGCTCTTGGGGGAGGGGGAGGGAAAGTGGTATAATTTATAAGTTTGAAAGTGCGATGGGTCAAAAAGAATAAAACCCTTGCGTCACTTGGGCCATGGACAAATATATCTGACCACTCTTGATGTATGCCACGTCTATCTCTAATGGTAGCTGGGGATTTGGGCGTTTACTCCATGCAATTTGAGAATAAAGTTCTGGGGATACTAAGTGAGAAGAGCATTTGCCTGGCCTGACCACGGGTGGGCGGCGGCTCGAATTACCACAGTGGAAGAAAAGGCGGGCGATGCATTCTGCATAATGAATATGAGAGTTAACAGGTGACACCCAGATGAACAGCTGGAGTCGCGGAAAAAAACATGGCCATCATTTCCAACGCACTTCAGGTAGAAGAGGTGACTGCAGGAGAAATTCTATTACAAAAACATGTGAACAGCTGTGAATGCAATGTTTTGCTTTATACGTTGGAACAAAACTACGGGAAAGTCCAGAAAATAACAAAGCAAACACTTCTAAAGCTACCACCTAAAATCAGTAAGTATTTTAGGGTTTTTAAATTGTTCGATAAATATCATGATATTTTTGACTAAGTGAGCTGTCCCTTTCTTTTTCTGTCTTATGCTCAGAGACGTCATTATGGGCATTTCATGGATGAATTTCCTGACCATGTTACACACACACACACACACACACACACACACACAAATTATAGATCGCTGCTTTTTAAAACGTGCTTATATGTGGTATTTCACTGCACTGTGTAATTCTGTGTCTTGCTGTGTGGGGTTCAACGGTATGATTTTGGTATCTATTCATGGTGATCCACATCCATCTTACGCATCTCAATCATCGTGTACTCATTTCCACCCATTGTGTGACTGTACATTGAGTTCCCACATCTTCATTGCTGTCCATTCATTTTAATTCCACGATGGCAATGTATTATATTTCCATCCATTCATCGGGCTGCAGTGAATACTTTGCTCATTTCCTGCTGTACATGGGCATGAATTTCTTTAGATCTATGCCTCCAAATAGAATTGCCTATCTGAAACGTAATGACAGTTACCAACTGGTTTCCCAAAGATAATGAATCAATCTATAATTCCAACAAAATACATCAGTAATTTTTGGAGATTCCTAACAAAGAGTTGACCATTCGCTTGGCCACAACTCATGATTGACTGACAATTTAGGACAGCAATTCTGTGAATGATAGATCAGAATAAGGGAAAAGCTCACAAAGGACCGAGGACTTGGGGATTATTGCTGTAGTACACTACTGGCCAAATATTCCAGCGACCTTCTCTGAAAAACCCTCTCGCAATAACTACCACTGGGGAGGAATGGTGATTCTCTGGCCCTGTGTTCTCCTTAGCAGTGGAATGTGAGTAACAAGTGATGTCATTTGGAAGTAAGAGTGTCAAGAGACAGCCTGTGACTCACCACATTTATTAGCTCTGTCCAGTGATTTCCCAGAAAGGGAACATTTCGGTACTGGTCTCGGAATGGAGGCAATAAGGGGCAGAGATTCTATCAACCCAAAAAAGACATAAAACAGGAAACAAATGTGAACTTTTGTTGCTGGAATGTGCTTTGAATACCTGATTGTTTGTTACTGTCGCATAACCTTGCTTATCCTAACTGACATGGATATTTTCAGGATGAAGAGAAACAGTGATGGAAAGGACTGGTGAAATTGAATGAACGGAATGAATGACGAAATAAACAACTTTGTCCATGAAAGGGAAATATTTCTGGACTTCTCTGCTAGCTGTGTGAGGGCAAAACTGAAATTCTATGCTCTATTAGTGGCAGCTTCTTTGATCAGAAATTCAGAATTTCTATGATTTTCTGTAATCACCGTATACAACAATGAAAGCAGGAATAATTCCAACCTTCTGAAATTAAGAGAAAAATAAGAAACCATCTCTATCTACCTGAAAAGTTTCTTAAAATTCCTTACCTTAAAACCTGAGATTTCAGATCTACAGAATTGTCTATTTTCTCACCTCTGAATATCACAACATATTTTATTATGTCCATTTGGCAGGATTTAAAAAGTAGGAGAGGATATTTCACAATTTGATATTTCCTTTGCTGTCATTTGAAAAAGGATCCAGGCACTTGGGAAACTTTTGAAACATACATCTCCAGTCTTGAATCAATCTGAATATATATGCTATGATACGTGGCAAGGTCTAGGTGCTTGTGACTGTTTGTGTCTGTAGGCACAATATTTTGACAGTATGCTTTTGAAAAAGAATAATCTTTTCCCAACACTGTGTCATTCTTATTTTTAGCTTTTAGTTTTAAGACGTGTTATGTACATGTACCAATTCCTCATGATGAATGTAATCATTATTACTGCAAACATGTACTAATAATAAAGACTTTTTCTTTTTTTTTAGTAAAAACATTTTTGGTTATTTCCTTTAGTGCCACACTTGGCCAAATAAAGAACTGGAAAGCCTACTAAATAAATAAATAAGATTAAAATATACAGGTTGGAGTTATTTAAGAAAATAACCTAATTAGAACGTAAGAAATAGAAAACATGGAAAAACTACATAGGCCATTTGTTCAAAATGATGAGTGCAGGAGCCCAGAAGATAAATACAAAGGAGATGAGAACGAATAGTTCAGTGCTCTCTGGGGTTTAATCAGGAGTCCATTAAGCAATAAACTCCTGTTAAGCTCTCAGAACATGTTAGTGACAGTGTTGTATGAAAAGGAGACTCAAAAAAATGGAAATCGGAGTACCTGTCATCCCAGACCTTAAAACGCACTTGGAGAAACTGGGCATAGCGCATGGAGAAGAGCTTTGTGAAGCAGACGCCAACCATGGGAGTGCTGCAGATGAGAGGATTTGAAGTAGGAAGGAGGGCTTGTGGCCAGAGCTCATACTGTCCTCTTCCAAGGACAGACAGCCAACCAGGGGCAGGGGCCAGACTGGAGACCTGCTTCCTTCACTCCGAAACACAGCTCTCTAATTTAGAGGTTGCAAACTCGTGGCTGAGGGGGCTGCATACAATCCACAGACCTGTTTTCATAGCCTGCATTGTTTCATAGTTTTGAGGCAACTCATGATGCATTGGCATGGTCACAGGAAAACACGTATTTCTGGTCAGTGAGCATCACTTCCCCATGGGCTGCAGGTCCCAGTGATCGGGTAGATGGTGCTTTGCCGTTCTGCCCACCCAGCCCCCTAGTCACAGGAGGAGATGGCTTCACTAGCCTGAGAAATGCAGGGAGCACAGCTCTGGGCTGCCTGCGGATGATTGACAGGTAGACTGCAAGCTGCAGGAAAGACCCACTCCGAGTACCAGCCAGGCTGCAGCCCGGATGGAATAAAAAGGGAAAGAAAGGATTCACTTCTTTGTAAGAGCTCTCATCTTGCCATCACTTTGGGGCTTTTGACTCTAGTACCTTCAGCTTTCTAACAGGCTCACCCCCAGCTCTGCAGTGAGCTCCAGGCCTTGGACCTTTGGCTCAGTCCTGGGATTCCGGATGCAAAGATGGCCTTTTTGCATTTTTCCACTCCTGACTCCACAGGTAGCCATTGTCAGCCTATTCAGGAAATCCTTTACCTGATGTATATATAATTATAAGGATACTATGATCTTGCCAGATGGCTGGTTTGCCTGCTCTAAGGAGCCCCCAATCAGACAGAGGATGGTCCACACAAAAGAAATACCCCCTGGATGTCTAACACTGAAAGTGCTCAGACCCCAACTACCCAGTGTCACTGACCCACACCCTCCTTCTCTCCCCTTCTCTGCTACTGCTCCCCCGGTCTGAGCTCTGTTTATACCTTCCCTTGTCACTCCAGCATGACATGGGGCCTGCCATCGCTTAGATGTGACCTGACCTTCCCTGCTGCCTCTGGCCTTCATTGCTCTCCTGGGCTCT
>RJWT010035206.1:0-13543 GCA_004365215.1 Cuniculus paca
CATAGTGAGACCCTCAAAAAGACAAAAAAAAAAAGTTTCAGTTGGATTATGGAGCATTTAGCATGAATGGTGTGCTATACTGGGGCCTAGTATAAGTGCTTTGTCCAAATCAGTAGCCCCCATAATTTTAACAGTATCATAAATGGCGCAAGATATATGTGCTTTAAATGTTCTCATATTTTGGGAAAACAGTATTTAGCAAGTCTTAAAAGCTTTAGATACAGGCCAAGTGTTGTGGCTCATGCCTGTAATCCCAGTACTAGGGAGGCTGAGACAGGAGGATCGTTGTGTATTCGAGACCAGCCTGGGCTACAAAGTGAGCTCAAGACCAGCCTGAATGGCATAGTGAGACCCTGTCTTAAAAAGACAAGGGCCGGGGATATAGCTCAGTGGCCTAAGTGCCTGCCTGGCAAGCGCAAGGTCATGACTTCAACCCCCGGTGCCTTAGGTATAAAGTAGATTTGGACAGGGAATATGGGGAATGTTATGGTTGATACATTTCGTTAACTTGAGAAGTTTAAAAGTTTAACTGAGAGACTCAGCAGGGAGCCAGGATCCTTACTTTGTAAATATCTTCATCTGTGCAAGAGGAGGACACAGAGATTTTGTGAGTGCTACACCAGCCCTGGAGAGGTGGGGGTGGCCTGTGTGTAATACAAGGGAGAAAAAGAGACTTGCTTTCCCCACTTTATGTTCTGGCTACTTTTGCTGGCTGAAGCCTTGAAGCGTTGCCCCAGTGCCATGCCATCCTGCCTTGGAGCCAGCTGATTGTGGACTGAAACCTCCAAAAACTGAAAGCTAAATAAACCTTTCCTTCCTTAATTTTGGGTATGGGGTGTTTGTCCCAGCAAGGAGAGAAAAGTACCAAGACAGGGTAGAATCTGGCCTGCTTAGACACATGAGTTCCTTAGAATGGTAATAGTCACTTGTGCTAAGAGAGTGATACTATCTTCCCCAAACCTTGTTCCTAGTGATCAATGACCAACCACAGAAAACATGGCTCTTGTTTATTTAACTAACAAAATGAAAGTCAGAGTTTAATCCTAGTGTTACCATGTAGTGAGCAGGCATAGTCCAGGCTCTTGTGTATGATGAGCAAACAGCTACATTTATTGAAGATCACAGAAAGTTGTGCTCATGGTACATCTGTGCTGACAGAAGATATGGCACAAACAGAAATATGGTGTCTGGCTGACAGAAAAGCAAAAGCCTGCACCCAGGTCATAGCACACAGAATCAACAACAACACCCCCCCCCCCCAGTAAATCAGGCTTTCAGAATTTAAAGGATATATACCTTAGCCCAGGTGCCTTCACAGAATTTCTAGATGTGATCAACAGAAATGATTAGCAGGGTGCTGTGTCATCTCAGGGACCCTCACCACACATGCTGGTCCCAGAACTCACTCGGATCTTAGTTATATGCTTGACATGTAATACATATTAACTCTTAGTAAGGTGAAGGTGACTGAAGGTCAGGTTAGGAGATCCAGCACATGTGCTCTCACCTAGAGCATCAGCGATCTCCTGAGTTTATTTTCTACTACTCTTAGGACAATAGGAAGAATAGCCATAGAATGCTGTCTAAATTAAATGGATGGAAGGGAGTGGCTTCCTCAGCTCTGTTGTCTCTAACTATATGACTCTGATCTTTGAAATCTGTTTTCTTTCATCTCAGCCTTCTTGTTCACTCTTCCCTGGACACAGGGCTTCTTCCATACTGTAAGAGGTGTTGCACGCCATGTTTGTGTTATCCTTCCTTGTGCCCTCCACTCACTTTTTCCTTCCCTGTGTGGAAATATCTCACAGCAAACATAGCATAGGTGCTTTGAGCACATCCAGAACTGGTGTTCCAGTCCCAACCCCTACACTAGCAATTTTTCTTTTTGTTGCTGTTCTCTTATCTGCAAATGGTTAGAAGTTCTAAGAATCAAGTGATAAAAGTACACAGTGACAGGCACATCAAAGACACTCAACAAATGTCAGTGATCTTAGCACCATCACCATTTTTGAAGCTTGAGATTTAGGACTCATACTTATGGGACTCTTGTCTTGATCACTGAACATTTAACTTCTGCTTAAAATACAACCCTTTGTTAGAAAGGAGATTATCGATGTTGATGTTGTCTTGCTAAAGGAACGCTTATAAGCATGCTGCTGTGCTTGTCCCCATTGACACAGATGCCATGAGTCATCATGAACAATACACAAGAGTAGGTGACCTCTGAAAATAAAACCTGGATTTTACTTCTCCGCATCACATCCATATGAGAGAAGGATTTGAAGATGGGAGCTCAAGCAGAGCCTGTGTGTGGCAAAGAAAGGAAAGAAGGGAATTAGATTTAGTGTGTACTATAATGTGTGCATACCCCAAGGCTTTCTCCTTTCCCCTGTGCTTCTCTTCCCAGGGTTTGGTTAAGTGAGCTAGATAGGTCATGTCCTTTCACCTGTTTCTTTCCTCTGTTTTTTGAATGTACAAACCTTTTCAGAAGGTATAAAATCAAAGGGTGTCCTTTCTCTAAAGCGGTGTCCAGGCCTCATCAGGTAACTGCTGAACCCAAAAGGGCTTTGAAGCTAAAAATCCAAATGACTAGCTTCCCAATGGTCTTAGTTATTATACAGTTGACCCGAAAACCAGAAGGGGCCCCTTGCAACAAGGGCTTTTTCAGGCTTTTATTTAATATGGTTACTGAGCAGTTATCACCAGTCGGTTGTACTTGAGTCATGTTCAACAGAATGAAGAGACATTATAGTGGTGTGTTGCTTTCACCCAGATATCCTTCTCTGAATGAGTATAATTGCAAAGTAGACTCAAGAACACATCTGACAGCCTGCATTTTGGGAGGAATCTCTGGGGCTCTTCAGGGTCATCCTGGACTCTGACTGGAAGCCAGAGGAGGTTTTGTAGAAAGGTGGGGATGTGGGTTCCTGTTGTCTTTGCCATTCAGGTAAGCCATATGCGTGACTTGCGTACCACCTCTTTCAGCCTTGATTTCTTTATCTGTCAGGTAAGGTATTTGACCAACTTCATCGCTAAGCGCCAGACTAGCTTGAACTAATACTGGGGAGGAGGGGCTATCTACATAAAAATCCCAAATAAAGTCATAGGGAGTTCACTCTCAAAACCAGGAAGCTAAGAAAGCTTCCCAGAAAACATACTGCATTTTATTATACATTTCCATCTATGTATATTCTCCAGAACTTCTGTTATACACTTTGAAATGGACCCCATAATTCCCTTTCCCTATTCCAGCCTGACTTCGTGCCATATTTGGCTTCTCCCTTTCTCTCCTTTTAAGCTGCAGATTGGCTCCAAATAGCCTCTCTAGAGCAGTCAAGGAGCTGACCAGCAGTAGTGCTGCCTTTGGTCATTTGGGAAGAGGGAAGAAGGAGTTGTCAGCATTCATTCTACCAGAAGGAGCCAGCAGCCATCACCCTTCCATCTTTCCAGCATTTTCTTGGTTCCCCTTTCCCCAGGACAGGGTATTCCAAGGAGGAGCAGGAGGACCTTCCTGCCTCTCTCAAGCCCCAGCAACTATAGGGAGATTGCAAGAAGGAACCTTCCACTTGTCCCGTTTCTCTTATTTCCCCTAAACTGCTCAGAGAAACATAAAACCCAGACAGCTGTCATTTGGCCTCATTGCTACAGTCTTGCAGGCCCCTATCACGTGCTGTTGTAGTACATTTGACCGGCCACTGCATTAAAAGCCACTTAGCATAAAAAGCATTCACAGGCCTTGGAACTTGACAGTGAATCTGGGGCGAACTTTGTGAATGCAGGGAAGGAAACCCTGTGAGGGTAAGCAAGGCAGATCCGAGGATCTGAGAGGAAGAAGTCCTTTGGAGCCTCCAGCACCTAAGGATCTGTCTGGGAGACTTTTTTTTTTTTGGTCTTTTTAGATGGTCTTGCTATGCAATTCAGCCTGGCCTTGATCTCACTTCATAGCCCAGGCTGAGTGCTGGGATTATAGGCATGCACCACAGTATCAGGCTGGGAGACTCTTTAAAAGTTGGATTTTGGCTTCTTTATGACTGCAAACGAAGAGGCCTCGAGGAGCCCCACCTGTCCTGAAAGAAGAGCCTTGTTTCCCACTAGTGGTCTCTATTTGATGTACTAACAGGGAGACGTAAACCTGAAAAGTTCTCTCTTCCACCTCAGCAGCCTCTCCCGGTGAGGGAGGGAGTGTATAAGCAGAAGCGAGCCTGAGAAGACTGATGCTCTTATTTTATCTTGGTCTACTCATTAATTGAATTCTACATGATGACGGTGGTGGTGGTGGTGGTGGTGGTGGTTATGATGACAGTAGTAATGTTGCTTTTTCCTTGGCCAGATGAATATGAGGAGTGGTGGGATATGCAAAGCTAATCAGTGGGGTTAATTTGAAATGAGATATCTCAGCCTTTAGGGAGTTACCCGGGGAGGGGTTAGACAGTAATTCCCTACTGTTTTGGGTGCTCGTACCTTTCTTAATGCTACCCTATGCACAAATTTGAGCAACAACCCCAGGCTAGTTTTGGTACCAAAATTAAATGTACTCCCAGCAGATTTCGGTAGTTTATTCATGTAACTCAAGTTGCCGTATCAAAAACCCATACCTGTCTAAACACAAGCTCCTTTGTATTCTGTGACATTGCACAATTTGAGGATTTAATTCCACTTTTTCTTGCCCCACAGAACATTGACATCACCAATTTCAGCAGTAGCTGGAGTGACGGCCTGGCCTTCTGCGCTCTACTTCACACCTACCTGCCTGCCCATATCCCATACCAGGAGCTGAACAGTCAGGAGAAAGTAAGTCACAGAGGTCTTGGTTCTTCTCTAGAAATAGAAGGGGAATTCCTAATTCTGTTGATACATCCCAATAGGGATGGCATTTTATAGAACTGGAATAGATGGTAGAGTATTGATACTGGCATGGTAACTACTGACTATGTGACTGCACCTTGGAGTCCCATCCTCAGTAAATATTTCTCAGCTTCCCTCCTCAATAGATGCCCCTTGTTACCTAGGAAAACACAGTGAAGGCCTTACTGTGGCTACTAAGAGGTTCTTGTTACCCAGTTTCCAGAGAAATCCCTGATGGAATCTGATCTTCATGGTTTCAAAACTCTGGCCAGATTTTTCAAAGTCAGTTCCAGGGCTGGGGCTGAGCTCAGTGACGGAGCGTTTGCACAGCATACATAAGGCCTGGGTTTGATTCCCCACCACCAGAAAAACAAAAAGCACAACAAAGTCTGTTTCAAAGAACCAGCAAGTACCATCAAAATGATTCCCTGCTCAAATGTGGAAACTGCTTATCACATTTTTAGTTGCATAGTAAAGACATCAAGATGTTGAACATTAAAGAAGTATATGTGGCTTTGTTTAATGTAGTATATATCATATCCACAGAATCTTTTGACTTTAGTTTTACTGTAACCTCCCATAACAGAATTGACAAGCCAGATGTGGTGGTGCACACCTATAATTCCAGCACTCTGGGAGGTGAGACAGTAGGATCCCAACTTTAAGATCAGCCTGAGCAACTTAGTAAAACCCTGTCTCAAAAAATAAAAAACAGGGCTGGGAACGCAGCTCAGTGCACAGACCCTAGGCTCAATCCCTAGTACCTCCAAAAATAAAAGTTGGCACACTTTTTCTTTAAGGGCCAAAGAGTTAGCTTTGTGAGTCAGTTGGTCTCTGACACAAACACACAGCTCTGCCATCAAGCTGAAGTGTCCATGACTGTGTTCCAGTAAAGTTTTATTTGTAAACACAAGGTATGGGCCAGATTTGGCCTATGGGCAGTAGTGTGCCAATTCCTGGCCTATAACATCCTACAAAGTCATATTCCACAGACTGTGCTTTGGGAAGCACCGTGGTGGGCCCTGTACTCATCGACTCAATGATTTCTTGCCAACCATGGTTCACAGGCAACACTGAGCAACAGACATGTTCTGCATGCTCTTATGTGGTAGACAGACAATAAACAAATGAGGTAATTTGTATCAAGTGAAATTACAAATAATTACAAGAACCAAGAGTGAAATAGTGCTGTGAGAGTGAATAGTAGGAATCTTTTGTACTTATTTGTACTCATGGTAGAACCAAGGGCCTTGCCTATGACAGGCAGCCATTCTAGTGCTGAACTGCAGCCCTAGCTCCCAGTGATCCCTTGTAGGTCAGGAGACTGACCTGGCCTTTCCGAGGAGGTTGTACTCAAGGTGCTCTCTGAAGAGTTAGTGTGAAGGAGGCAACCGTGCAAAGCACTAATGAAGCTTTCCAGGGCAAAATTGCAGCAGGAGTAAGGGAACACTGGGTGCTGGCAAGGACATGGAGGAAGGAAGGCACTGGGTTCTGGAAGGGAGGAAAGAGTGGCCTGTGATGCCAAGGAACAAGTAGAGAGGGCCATGCCCTTTAGAGCTCCCTTCTGAGGATGGCTCTGGTAACAAGTTTGCATTCTGCTTCATTTATGGTTCTAAACAGTGGAGAGACATGTTTATAAAAGAGCTCTCTGACTTTAATGTGAAAAAAGAAATTGGAAGGGAAACAAAAATGAAGGGGGAGCTCTGAGTTAGGAGTCGTTTGGAAAGCTCAGTGTCCTTAGCTTCACCCATTAACTGGAACTAGAGTGGTCACAGCAGGAAAGTTACATAGGGTTCAAAATATGTCTTAGGTACAGAATCACCTGAACTTAGCAGCGAGTTGGTTTTAGGAGGGAGAAGAGGGAAGAGTCAAAGACCACTTTCAGATATCCGATTTGACAGCACTGTTTTCAAGGCTAGGGACAGCAAAGAGAAGTTTAACAGTTCTATTTTCATTACCCCTTATCAGGATTTAAATGGTCATTGCCTTTATTGTTAAACAATAAAGAGAATAATCATGGCAATGATAAATGAACAAAGTGATATAAATTTTTAAGATGTTAAGGTTTTTCAAAGAAACACAATCATTGGGTGTTTGTGGGGGGTAGAAGGGAGGTGAAATTTTAAGGACTTGGTTTTACAATTAGAGAAGCTGGGAAGTCCAAAATCTGTAGGGAGAGCGATCTGGCAGGTTGACTCAAGGAAGAGTTGATAGCTCAAGTCCACATGCCATCTACTGGCAGATTTCCCTTTTTTTGGAAGAAGTTAATATTTCTCTATGATGCTCTTCAACTGATTAGATTAGACCCACCCACATCATAGAGGGTCATCTGCTTTACCTAGAATTTGCTGATTTAAATGTTAATCTCACCTTCTAAATATCTTTTGCTAAAACATCTAGAATAACACTCGGTCAAATATCGGGATACCAGTATAGACAAATTGGCACATAAAATTCACCACCACAGAGTGTGTTAAATTTTTAAAGCACATTTATGTTGGATGCTTTGCAATCTACGAAGCAGTCTGGAGAGGATTATTAAACATTTTAAGGAGAAAAAGTTGTGTTTCAAATCATACTAAGTCTGAAATGTATGAAATACACAGGTGGTAATGTCAAGAAGGTAACAAGAGAGCAAGTCTGGAGTTCAGATGGGAGCCCCACGCTGGAAGTATAGTGTGAGCAGCCATCAGTAACGGATGAACACTGCACAGTGGACCTTCCTGAGATGATGGGAATGTTCTCTGTCTGCACTGTCCAATATGGTAGCCACCAGCCACATGGGAAATTGAGCACATGAAATGTGGCTAGTATGACTGAAGAACTGAAGTCTTTATTTTAACTAATTTTAATTATATAGCCACAGGTCATGAGTGGCTACTATATTGGACAGGGCACATACAGATGGTACTTAAAATTATGTGGCTGAAGACCACCCAGTATCTACAACCTAAGAGAAGCTGTAGTAGTCAGTTTCTGTTCCTATAACAGAATATCTTAGGCTAGGTACTTGATAAGGAAAAATAAGTTTATTTAGCTCACAGTTTTAAAGGCTCAAAGTCCAAGATCAGGCAGCCCCACCTGCTTGGCTTCTGGTGAGGAACTCATAGAGGATGGAATATACACAAGAAATCACAAGGCACAACAGGAAATCAGAGGGTCAAGAGCCAGTCTTGCTCTTTTTATAACTTGCTCTTACAAAAGCTAATCAAGTCCTATAAGAACTGCACTAATCTCTTCCAAGGGTGACAGCCTGATGACTTAATGACCTCCTACTGGGCCTCATGTCTTAAAGGTTCCATCACGTTAGCACCACATGCTGGGGCCAAGCTTCCAGCATGTGAACACTTGAGGGACAAACTCAAATCAAACCAGAAGCATAGAGAGATGAGGACCAGGGAACAAGCCTCGAGGACTCTGGAGTCTGTGTTCTAGGTAGAGGAGGATGACCCAGCAGAGAGAACTAGGAGGGAACAGCCAGAGAGTAGAACTGGGACCCCACAGTGTCACAGAGGCCAAGAGCAGATCGCACATTTGACCATGATGTAGGCGTCTGTCTCCTCCCCACCCTCTTGATTTTTCAGATCCTGCCTTCCTTAACATTTGACCATGTAATGTTACATCCCCATGTAATGTTATAAAGATAATTTTTAGACACAAATACTGTCTAAAACCCATGTCTTTCCAACAGATCTGGCTTATCTTCTAATCACTATGGATCTGTTGAAAAATAATAGATCTGCAAGTGTTTGCTATCACATTTTGAATCCTGAACATTGCTTTCTAATGACTGAAACCCTCTTTTCTTTTTTTTCAGTACTAGGGATTGAACCCACGACCTTCTTGCTGAGCTACATCCTCAGCCCATTTTTTATTTTAACACAAGGTCTTACCAAGTCACTAAATCGCCCCGGCTGGGCTCAAACTTGCAAAACTTTGCCTTAGCCTCTCAGAGCTCTTGGATTAGAGGCTTGATTGAAAGGTCTTTGTTCCACTCTGGATCACTCTGATTCCCATATTGAGACACCAACTGCTCAGAGGCCTCCTGTGATATGGAAATGTGCAGCAGGGTAGGCAGATACCACGTTGTCCTCCTTTTGTTGTTACAGAACAGAGGAGAGACTTCTAGTTTCTACATGTGGGGTTAAATTCTTTTTCCCAGATCTGTCATACTGTCATGAAGCACCTGAGTCCAGTGGTCTGTGATATCACAGAGACACCTCCAGATACCTGGGATGTTGCATTTTAAAATCTTTTTGACTTCACAGCCTCCCTGTCAACTAGAGTTGGGTTTGTGTCCTAGCACCTAGGACCCTGTTTGTTAGTTACCACCCAGCCACCACTCCCTGAAGGAATATCTGGCTTCCTGTTCCCTAAATGCCCTGTTCTGGCTATATTCCAAGTTGAGCAACAGTGGCTGCAGCAGTGACATTTCATGCCTTTCAGGATATGACAAATAGGCCCCAGGGTAAAAGAGGCCAGATCCATTACCATTATTGTTGAAGGTTTTCACAGTAATGTGTCAACACAAGCAAATCAATACAGAATAAAACTGAGCATATGTGTGCAACCTAATAGGAGAGTAATCTTACTGAAAGAGAGAGTGTACATGAAGGAGAAGCTTCCCAAAAGGAGCGTATTTGCATCTGAATTTCAAAGGAAACAAGCTGACTTGAATGAAATGCATACCTTAGTTCTCATTAGGCTGAGTGAACACCAGCTATTCCCTGGCCTGCAGCCGTGTTGTGGTAAACTTCAGTGTTTGGTTTTCATTTGTTTTTTGAGGGGGCTTTTTGGTGTGTACAGACATCAAAAAAGCACCAAGAAAGACCTAGAAGGTTTGTAAAATATCTATTAAAATTAAAATCTCAAAATTTTGTCATATGGGGCTGGAAGTGTAGCTCAGTCATAGTGCACATGCCTATGATGTAGAAGCCCCCAGCCCCAAAACAGATAATTAAAAACAAAAGAAAAAATATATAATATAGCTGTTGATAGTCCAGAAAGTTCAGAAATCATGAGCTGCTCCCACCTAGATGGAAGTAATTAAACCTACTACATTTGACCTCAGTATTAGTGTATTTCTCGGTGAAAACTAACAAAGATATTCTCTATGACTTTAGGGATGTGCAATCACAGGTTATAGAGAGCCCTTCCCGATCCTCATTGAGGTCTGGGAAGTTTATATTTGTAAATCCCATGGAAAAGTTATTGGAACCAGGGGTATAGATAGCGTCTGCCTAGCAAGCACAAGGTGGTCCTGAGTTCAATTCCTGGTACCAAAAAAAAAAAAAAAAAGTTATTGGAATCCTAGCAAGTTAATTCCAATCTGCCACTTCCAGTATAACACATAGTGAGAATAAAGACACTAAGGCATATATATAGTTGTGCAGAGCCAAAGGGGTCCTAAGTCCAGCTAGGGTGATGGTTAACCAGAACAAAGTCCTGGACCCAGCACCAAACCCAGGTTTTATTCATTCGTGAAGAGGGGAGTGGCTTGAGGATGTGTGACTGAGAGTGGCAGGAAGTACGTGAGTACTGTGAACTGGGCTAGGTAGGAGGCCTGAAATCACCTATGTAGTATGTAGAGGAAAGGATATTCAGAAAGGGTAATCTGCATAACACAAATTCAAGGTCATAGCTAATGTTTTGGGGTCAGTGCCTCAGCTCTGATGTGTAGTCTTTTATGCCCTGGGAAGTCACAGCCTCTTGTCTTGAAGCTTGATCTCAGCAGCATGTAGCATGGCTCTCCCTCCCACCCAGCTCATACATGGTTTTTGGGAGCTACAGGATGGGGAAACATTGACCGACTTGTCACCTTGCTTCAAAGCTACACATCAGTACCTCACCTAGATGGATTTGCATTGCTTAAAGTCAGTTGAAGGGATAAGGAAAAGTCCTAGCCAGCTCTGTACATATAAATGCATGGAAATAGGGCCAGGTTTAGCCAGGACAGACATAATTGCTGCTCTTTCAAGGAGAGTCGTCCAGGTGGTCCTCCACAACAGTTTGAGTTACAGTCAGTAGAATGTTTTGGCACTATATTTTGTTTTTGAGAAAAAGATAGAGTATTGAGCTGACCATTTATGAAACTGTGCCAGTCAGCCTGGATAGAGACAGTTGGTAGAGTGAAATATGTTTATGTCACTTTCTGAAATGAAATATGAATGTGAGAGGATTTCTGGAATTGGCAGCATTTCTCCTACTAGTTTTGAGTGAGGTGCTCTTCCAGCACAACCCCTGCTGGCAAGGCTGGTGTCAGAGTCCTGCCATGGGCTGAGGACTTGGGCTGTCTTGGAACTGGAAAGTCCTGTGCTTGACACTGAAAGCATGTAGGAGTTTGTTGCAGTGATAATGGAAATTATAACTGAAGAAATAGCACAAGTTTACAGACAAAAGGGTGAATTGAGAAGGAAGAGAAAATAGGGAAGGAACTTTAACTTAGGAGAACGGCTGAAGACAATGCAGAGCTGACAGATCAGACTGGCCCATAACAAAAGAATGGACTTGCTCATATGACTTAACTGGGGTGGGCTGCAGACTGATAATTTTCTACTGGATAATGAGTATGTCCTCATGTTTCCTCCTAAAACATGATATGGATCAGCTGTCATTGTCACCCTTAGAGACATCCTGACGTAGTGCACACACACACACACACACACACACACTATTATAGTGCACCTGGTTCTTACAATAAGAATAGAGGAAGGCACATGCTATACATTGCTAGCAAGGCAGGGTGGGGGAAAAAGATATGTCTCTACCTTTAGTGAATAGCAACTCATGGATTAGAACCCACGAATCCTCTTATATCCTGTCCCATGAGGGTACCTGTTCCATTTCAGACCTGCACCTTCTTCCTCACACAGGGCAGGGCAAACAGTGGACAGCCTTATATTATGCACTCACCTCTGTGGTCAGAGCTGCAGGGAGGGGAGGCATCTGAGCATCTCTGAAGGCCAGACCCACTTCTCACAGCAGCAGCTGCTGCTTCTCATCTGCCTCTGCACAGTGGTTTTGTCACCAAATGGGTGAAGAAGTCCTCACAAAGAGAAAGTGGTAGGTTCACTGACTTAGGTCACAGAACAGAATTACAAGAGCCAAGCACAGTGGCGCACACCTGTAATCCCAGCACTTGGGAGGCTGAGGCAGGAGGATCATTGTGAGTTCAAGACCAGTCTGAGCTACAAAGTGAGCTCAAGGCCAGCTTGAACTGCATAGTGAGACCCTGTCTCAAAAAGACAAAAAAAAAAAAAAAAAGAAGAATTACAAGACATATCAATGAAAGGTATTAGAAAGGTTTATTAGACACATTCAAAGAAGCACACACTCAGAAGGGAGTGCAGGCCCTCAAAAGATGCATTGTGGTCTGGGGCTAGGAGTTTTTATGTGGTCTTGGGCATATCCTCAGATGGATGATCTAGGATGTGTATTCCTACTGTCTCCTCAAGTTACTCATTTGGTAGGTGAGTGTCTTGGTTACTTTTTTCTTCCTTGCTGAGACAAACACCTGACACCAAAAGTGAAACAAAGAAAGGTTTATTTAGCTCACAGTTTCTGGAGATTTCAGTCCATAATCAGCTGGGTCCAAGGCAGGGTGTCACGGCACAGGGACAGCACTTCAAGGCAGCAGCCAGAGCAAAAGGGAGCAAAAATGCAAGCCTCTTCTCTACCCTCAAATTGTACACAGGCGACCACCCCCCACCTTCAGGGTGGGTGTAACACAAAATGTCCTTGCTCTCCATCACACAGGATGAGGATATTTACAAAGAATCTTGACTCCCTGCTGAGTCTCTCAGTTAAACTACTAAACTTCTCAAGTTGACACAATGTATTAACCATAAGAGTGAGATTAGAGTGCAAACTGTTTGCACTTAGGGCTATGCAGCCTGCTTAATAGTGCTGCTTCCTTGAGAGCGGAGGTCTGTGGGAAGAAGAGCAGTTTATAGGCAAAAAGCACGGGCCCAGTTTACAGGCTTATTGTATCTTTAAGACCCTTGGGTTTTTGTTTTCTGGGTTTTTTTGTTATTTTTTGGGTTTCGTTTTTTTTTTGAGTGAGATTCCTGGAAGAGAAAGAGGCATTGCAACCTTGGGTATTTTGTGTCCTGAAGCTGCAGTTGTATTTAAAAGCACAACTTTAAAATTCGATTTTCTGCATTTCCTTTCTGCTAACCTTTCTTTTCTCCTGCTTCAGCCATGACAGCGTCCTGCTGGAAGGGCATTAGGGTAATAGTGCCTGGGCACACACATCCACCGCTACCAAAATGAGTAAAGTCACCTTTGTGGACCCAGAAACTTCCCCTGTGCACCACACTCCATGCTTTACTATTTCAGAACATTTTGAAACAGTTTTCCAGCCTTGACTATTTCTTCTATGTTAAGTGTCTACTTAGAAAACATAGTTATATTTGAATCACACTAGAGGGTCTTGACTGAATTCTGTATAAAACTTTTGACTTATAAATGCCTTTTCATTAGACCTTACAAATCATAAAAGAATACAAATTAAAACAATAAATACTGTGTTTAACCTGGCATATTTGATAGGCTTTTGGAAATCATAATATTTATTCAGGTAAAAGTACAATAAAAATGGGTATTAATGACCCTATTGCTGGACTGAAAATTGGTATTTTTTTTCTATTTCTTTTCTTTTCTTTTTTTTTTTTCCAGTACCAGGGGTCAAAGTCATGAC